>SJJU01005828.1:0-36932 GCA_012932125.1 Conopomorpha cramerella | reverse complement strand
GCGATAGTGAATCTCCTTGAAAAATGCCTCGTCGTATGTAAATATGGTTAGTGGTTACAGTTCTAGTGGTTGACCGTGCTGTCATTGTTACTCTCCATTTAGGCATAGCCACTTCCAGGAAGCGCCTGACAGCCTGTGGGCATTTGTAAACATCTAATACTTTTAATATCCATTCATGCGACACGCTGTCAAACGCCTTCTGGTAGTCAATCCAAGCCATGCTCAGGTTTTTCTTTGCTTTGTGTGCGTCTTCTAGAATTGCTTTGTTTACCATTAGGTGGTCTTTACATCCTCTAGCATTTCTCCTGCATCCTCTCTGTTCGGGTGCGATTATGTTGTTGATTTGACAATGATCATAGAGTTCATTATTAATGACAGAGGTGAGTAGTTTGTACATGCTGGGCAGGCAAGCTATTGGCCTCCATTTCTTAGGGTCTTCTGTATTATTGTAGTCTTTAGGTATCAGTATTACTCTTCCTGTTGTGAACCATCCATTCATTTCTTCGGAACCGTTTAAAATATTTGTAAATAATGAAGTGTTTGTGTATGTTAGTGAAATATTTTAGGTAGTAGTTTTGTAATTTGTCATTGCCAGGTGATTTCCAATTGTGAATTCGTCTTAGGGCGGCTGTTACTTTTTCTTCTGTGATAACGTCGAAATCATGCGTTTCTATGTGTTGTTGCTGTTGTTCTACTTCCTGTATCCAAGTGGCATGTTTATTGTATGTTTCTGGGTTTGATAGAATATTACTCCAAAAGAGTTCTATTTCCTCTTTGTTTGGTATTGCTACAGGTTCCTGTGTATTTTCACTCATAGTGGCATAGAATTTGTGTTGGTTCTCTGAAAAGTTTTTGTTTTGTGTTTTTCTGTTATTCATGTCCTCATATCGTCTAATTCTTCCAGCGTAAACTTTGATTTTTTGCTTGAGATACTCTATAATATTGTCATGATCTTGTTGTGTATATATGTCGTATTTATTGTAAAGTTTAAATTTTATGGCTGACATTCTTCTATTACTTATACCTCTTCCTATTTCTACTAACCTACCTAAATCTTTTCTGTGCGTTTCTATTTTGAACTGGAGTCTTTTTTTCCATGGTGGTATCCTGTATGGCTTGATGGTGTTGCTCGGAGTGTAGGGTTTTTGGCCGTTTGCTTCTATAAGTGTTTTAGCTGCTGCGAATAATAGGTGGTTTGTGTCGTCAATCGTGTTGTGAGTATCTAATAGGCTAGGTATGAATGTATTAAGTGTTTGTCTAAGTATATAGCCACAAATATGTCGTATATAAATTCATGAATTTGTTTGGACTATTAATAGGGGTAGGACAAAAACTAGACGCTCGTTGTTTCAATAAAATCAGCGTAAATTTTGTTGGCTGAACGTCGGTATTTAGTTAGGTCTTAGGGTTGACTTTTTTCACACACCACACACATGGTATATCTCGTACACATACTAACAAGCTGCGGGCGGCCGGCGCACGCCGCGCCTGGGAGCCGCGGCGCCGCCTGGCGCCGGGAGGCGCGTGGCGCCGCGCGCCGCACGAACGACTGCGCTGCTGCTACGGTCTGTGCCACACACACACACACACACACACACACACACACACACACACACACACATACTACACAAGCTGCGCGCCGCGCACCCGCTGCTGAGCCGCGCCGCCGCCTGGCGCCAGGAGCGCGTGGCGCGCGCCGCACGACGACTGCGGCTGCTCTACAGGTCTGTGCACACACACACACACACACACACACACACACACACACACACATACCACACAAGCTGCGCGCCGCGCACCCGCTGCTGAGCCGCGCCGCCGCCTGGCGCCAGGAGCGCGTGGCGCGCGCCGCACGCCGACTGCGGCTGCTCTACAGGTCTGTGCACACACACACACACACACACACACACACACACACACACACATACTACACAAGCTGCGCGCCGCGCACCCGCTGCTGAGCCGCGCCGCCGCCTGGCGCCAGGAGCGCGTGGCGCGCGCCGCGCGACGACTGCGGCTGCTCTACAGGTCTGTGCACACACACACACACACACACACACACACACACACACACACACACACACACACACACACACACATACTACACAAGCTGCGCGCCGCGCACCCGCTGCTGAGCCGCGCCGCCGCCTGGCGCCAGGAGCGCGTGGCGCGCGCCGCACGACGACTGCGGCTGCTCTACAGGTCTGTGCACACACACACACACACACACACACACACACACACACACACACATACTACACAAGCTGCGCGCCGCGCACCCGCTGCTGAGCCGCGCCGCCGCCTGGCGCCAGGAGCGCGTGGCGCGCGCCGCACGACGACTGCGGCTGCTCTACAGGTCTGTGCACACACACACACACACACACACACACACACACACACACACACATACTACACAAGCTGCGCGCCGCGCACCCGCTGCTGAGCCGCGCCGCCGCCTGGCGCCAGGAGCGCGTGGCGCGCGCCGCACGACGACTGCGGCTGCTCTACAGGTCTGCCTATATCATAATTATTCTGAACAAACCCGCACTCACGTCATACACACTAGGGATCAAGTACATTTTAGAAGATTGCAATCAAGAATATAGATTAGTTAAATCATTTTTTAAGGAACGCGTTTCCTTAAAACATTCAATACACTGACATGATATTGAATGTTTAAAACGGGTATTATAGCGCGAAGATTAATCAAAGACAAGCATTCAGCTTACCTTCGTTGTTTGCCCGCCGTTTCGACACAGTTACATGTGTCGTGGTCGCGGGCTGACTCGAGTCAGCTTGATTTGTTGTCTTTGATTAATCTTCGCGCTATAATACCCGTTTTAAACATTTAATAAGAATATAGGTATTTTACAAAAACTGAATTCGTTCGTAATTTATTCAAAATGTGGTGATGAGTCTTTGATACAGGCATGGGTAGGTAGGAGACCAATCCAGGAGATTAGATTTGATTTAAATATTTTTTTTTAAGAGCTAAAAATTTTTCTGTTGTGCAATTCTCGTATTTTTGCTCGGTCGCGATTACGTTTTAGTTTAGCTTACGCTCGAGTTTAGTCGAGTTCAAAAATTACCAGAATACCGTTTGTTTGAGAAGAGTAATTTTAGTTTTGTTTGTTTACGAGAATACTCTTCGACGATTCCGAGCCGTTTGACATACTATTGAAATTCGATAGTAACACGAGAACAATAGTAACAAGTGAGTTTGGACTATGTTGAGACTTTTTTAGTATCGACGAAAATACGAGAATTGCACTACTGATCCCTAAACACTTTTGATGTGTGTACATACATACATACACTTCACGCCTGTCTCCCAGAGGGGTAGGCAGAGACTACAGATCTCCATTTGTCACGATCCTGACATACCCCTTTCGCTACATCTACATTCATACATCTTTTCATACACGACCTCCGGTTTCGAGTACTTTTCGCGCCACCTTCGGTCAGGACATCACCAATCTGGTCTTTATATGTCCTTCTGGGGCGACCTCTACTCACCCGGCCCATTACATCACCCATATAAATCTCTTTCGTCAATCTTTGATGTGTGTATAAATTTTTATTCATTACTATAGCTCCCGACCCCATAGTCGGCACTTACCACATGCCATGAAGTAAGGCAACTGATGAATTCTATGTACACGGCAGATCAGCATGGGCTAAGTGATCAAGTGAGCCATAAACGATCCCTAGACACTTTTAATTTGTGTAGTAACTATCAACTGAAGGACTGATATACGTAACCTCTTATCATATAACCGGAGAGTTCTGTCTAACCCTTTTTTGGAGATTAGGGGGGAGGGGTGTATTTCCATATCGACGGCTTCCAGCCAAAAAGGCCTAAGCGACATTTAAGTAATATTAACGTAAAACACATAATCTCTGCCACATAAGCGACATCAAAGTCCGTCATACAGCTATGAAATCTAGACCAATCGACGTAGAAAAAAAAGGTGATTCCAACTGCATACTCAACTCGTTTTGCGCAAAAATGTCGCTTAGGCCTTTTTGGCTGGAAGCCATCGATATGTACCTACTTGATGAGGTACAGAGAGTTATTTCGTCACCTTTTACTTACTTTACGTTTTTTTTTAAACTGGAGCCTTTTACTAATAATCGATACTTCGCCACTGAAATTGCACAGTATTGTACTAATAATGTGTAAAATGTAATTCCGGCAAACTATCTTTATCTTTAAACGAGCAATTCTTGTATATATATATATATAATTGAAATCTCGGAAACGGCTGCACCGATTTTCATGAAATTTGGTATGTAGAGGGATTTGGGGGCGATAAATCGATCTAGCTAGGTTTAATTTTAGAAAACATCTTTCCAACCGTGTTTTCGGGCATGAAAAATTGCTCAAATTGTTAATACGACTCTTACTGACATCTATTGCCGAGTAGTAATACTATGCTATACGTAGGATGGTGCGGGGGACGTTTTGATTTTGAAGTACTAGAGATAGGGTTATGAAAAAATCGAAGGAAAATAATCGATTTTTTTACTTCGAGCGAAGCTCGGCCGCCCAGGTACTGAATCCTAAAACGCCGATGGTCTCCAACGTCGGACGTTGGGTTAAATACGCGTGTGTAAATATTTCATGTCGTCTTATTAGTATTCTACTATATAAAAATAAGTCGAGTTTTCCTCCCTGACGCTATAACTCCAGAACGCACGAACCGATTTCCACGGTTTTGCATTCGTTGGTCTCGGGCTCCGTGAGGTTTGTAGCAAAGAAAATTCAGCTTTCAACAGAAGAGCGGGAAAACGAAACGAAGCCCTCTGGTGGCAAAACGGAGTTCGCCGTGTTTGCTAGTTTTTAATAAGTCAATAGACAGCTCTTGTTCATTTTCTAATCAATATCTGTATTGTGGTGTATGTGTGGTGTCCCAGATGGAGCAGTATGGAAGAGGCGTGCGCGGCGCTGCAGTCGAGTGGGCTACAGCAACAGCGGTACTTCCTCCTGCGGGACCTCGCCTTCCTGCGGGACCGTGAACCTCTACTGCTCAAGGTATGTATTTTAATGACTAGTGGACTCGACAGACGTTGTCCGGTCTTAACTATTAATATGAATATAAAATTAGCATAACCTCCAGGGTGGCCTGTGCCCAGCAGTGGATGTCACGAAATATATCCTATCTCTCAAATTGGACGAAATTACATATAAATGCCAACTTTTGTGAATATCGGTAGCCTTGGTGAAGAGTTCATTGGGAACAAACATCATGACACTGGATTTTTATATATTAAGATTTCGTTAAGGTGTACGGACTCGGTCGATACCTTATCGTTAAACATAAATGATGAGGCTCGCCATTTGTCCTCTTAATTATTCTTTTTAGTCGCTTCTATAGTCGGCGTCATCGAAGTAGCAAATTCTGACAGACCGATTGTCATGCGTAGCCTGGACTGATAGTGTTGTACAATACTGGAAAGATTCGATTTATGAGTGATGTATTGGTAACATCAATTATAGTCGTCGTAAATGTTTTATGAGCAACAGACAATGCATTCAAGGTTTCGACAAGATGAAACCTATTTGTTAGCCGTTCATAATACGTGCCGTGTCATCATCAGCCCATACTTGCCCACTGCTGGACATAGGCCTCTCCAATTGCATGCCACTGTGATCTGTTTTCGGCTTCTCGCATCCAGCTTCTGGCAGCCATCTTGCGTATATCATCAGTTCACTTTGCCTGAGGGCGTCCTACACTCTGTTTGCCGAGACACGGTCTCCAGTCGAGACGTGCTGTGTAAGACGTGTGAATAAGACGTTGTCACTTCGATTCATGAGCAGAAAAATCACATCTCTATTAATTGATAACAACGAGCTAATAAGCAATAGGACGTCCAACGCTGAGATACAAATGTCATCGCCATACATTTGGTTGTCAGTCACATCCATTTGACGGGCCCGTTGGTGTAGTGGTCAGCATGTCTGCCTCTGCTCTATAGGGCCGTCCGTTCGATTCCCACCGCTGGCAGGTATTTAGGTGATGAGCTTTTAAATACTTGTTGGATGTGTCTGGGTGTTTTATTTATAAGTATGTATTTAAAAGGAAAAAAAAAGTATTAAGTAAGTAGCTACTTAACATGGGATGAAGGCAATGTAACACACACATTGCCTTCATACAATAAAGGAAAAAAAAAGAAAAAAATATACAATTGAAAAAAATTTATCCATTCCAAAAATTGTTCATGGATTTATCAATATGTCAGAATAGTAGCAATATAGTAGTTGTAAGGGATGCACTGATGACAGGGTGTGAAATAAGATTAGACCACGAATTTTTTACATTTTTTTATGAGGGGGTTGAGCGCGTAAGCAGTTGATGCGTGTGTCTTTTATGAGTGTGTCTGTGTGATTTATTGGTTCTTTCCCAGACTGTCCTAGTGAAATCATTTTTAAAGGAAACGCGCACTGACATGATATTATAATACCCGTTTTAAACATTTAATGTCCTAGTGTACGTAATTTATTATCTGATACACAGTCGCGCTCACCCACACATACAAAGTATTTATTTTACAAAATCATAAACAAGTGAATACATACACTTCACGCCTTTTAATCCCAAAGCGGGGTAGGCAGAGACACTTGCTAAAACAAATGCCCACGGTTCATGAGCGCGTATTTAACCCAACTTGACAGGGAGTGAGCCCATCGACGTTATTGGGTTCACACACCTTGTGATGTGCAGATTTCATCACGATGTTGTCCTTCTTCGTACGAGAGTTGGGTTGCGTACATAGGCTCTGAAAATGAGTACCATTGGTACACGTCCGCGATCTCCCGGTTACAAGTCAAGTATCCGACCAACTGGACCACAAGTGGGTGTACAGTAAATTTAACGCGACTTACAGTAGTAGTAAAATGTATATCCACCTGGTATTGTATTGTATTGTATATATATTTATTTACTAACTAAATAACTAACACACCAAAATTATACAACAACAAATAAGATGAGAAAAATATGTATAAGTCTATCTTTCAATCAGAAATTTACAAGTAGTTATTAAAATTGCATGTGTATTAAGTTACTAGCGGACGCCTCGCGGTTTCATTCGCGTAGTTTATTAATAGGTACTTGCGTCCCTAATTTCAAGCATCTAACTTGAGCCGTTTAGATTTTTCATACAAAATAATTTTCCCGTTTATTCCCGTTCCTGTGGGAATTTCGGGAATTCCTTTCTTAGTGCACCCCTACGTTACCTAAGCTACGTCCGTACCACAATTTAAGCGCCTACGTTTCGCCGTTTGGGCTGTGCGTTGATATGTCAGTCAGTCATTCAGTCGGCTTTTCCTTTTACATATCGCACCTACGGTGCTATAATGTCACTTCTGTAGCAGATGTCATTTTGCAGTAGTAGTGTTCGAAAATTCAAAATCCTATAATATGAAACAGCTTTTCTCTACTAAAGAAAACTACCTATCAATAATTTACGCGGAAACAGAGAATACCATGCAAGTAACAGTAATGTACCAAAGTATAATGCTACTTTAGGCATGTTTCTGATATTAAGTTAAATTATGCCAAAAAATGCATAAGTGACGTTATTGTTCCTTAGGTGCGATATTTAGATATTGAACAATTATTGCTAATTTTCTAAAAGTAGTCAAATACCGTATTGTTATCGCAGGAGTTGCGCGCGGCGAAGCTCCCGACGCGCGAGTTCACGTTCAAGGGGCGCGTGTGGTTCCCGCGGGATAAGGCCGCCAGCCACCACGTCGCCACCACCGACACCCGGTACATGGGCTGGAGGCTGCTCAATCTCTATCACAGGTGACTTGTACGAATGGAAACTACTTACGTGTGTAAGTAAAAAGATTGTAGTGTGCAGCGCACCTTCCTCATATATACTTTGTGACTGCACATATTTAAGGACTAAAAAACCATAAGTCGAACCGGCAACACGTGTCTCATTGCTCTCGATATCACAAGATGCCAATTTCTTCCCGGTTCTTCTGAACAGTAAAAGTAATTAAATCGAACCGGGTACGATTACTTTTGTTTTTATAGTTATAAATGACGATAAAAAATGAAAGAAAAGGTGTTTTTTTATTCAGGTCTTAAGATTTATTTTATTTATTTATTTATTTCCATAAAACCTTTATCTTTACAGGCTACGCCTAATGCGATAAAGTGTACACAATTCCTTATTTTACTTATTCTTATATCATATTTCAATATAATTACTTTAACAACAAACAAATGAAATATAACTAATCCAAAATACAAAAAAACAAAATATACTATAAAATCTAATGACTAATGATAATAATGACTATAAAATTACCTATAGCTAATTATATATAGCGCTGCCTTTGAAAAGATTTTCGTAAACGTCGTGTGTTAAGTGTAGTGGTGGTCGTCAGATGGCGGTGCTGGTGGCGCGAGTGCGTGTACGTGCTGGCGCTGCTGGTGGTGTGCTCGTCCCCGCTGGGCGCGCGCGCGCTGCTCTGCCGCCGCCCCTTCCGCCCCCTCCGCGCCCTCCGCCCCCTCCGCGCCCTCCGACCCCTCCGCCCCTTCCGCGCCGCGCCGCCCCTGCTGCAGGTCTGTGTGCTCACGCCGAATACCATACATGTGTCACCGTTTTTTTATTTAACGTTGTATAGTTGTGTACGTACACAACAGAAATGGAATATAATAAGTTGAGCGCCTAAAAATACTAAGTTGAACAGCAAAATTACTAATTGAGCAGAAAAAATTTTGATTTTGTATTTATTAGGTGACCAAATCAGTAATTTTGTCGCTAAGTCAGTATTTTGGTTAGGTTAGGTTAGACTGTTTTGATGCACGTTTAAATACTATCCAACAGAAATCAACGGTATGATCATCACTATAAGGTATATTATTGTGTGTTACAGAACAAAGGCACTATATACCAGGACAACAGCGGCGAGACGCAGACTCTGTGTTCTCTGGTTGTGGCTCTGTGGCGGCTAGTGGCTACTAGGAACGACCGGTTCGAGAGCAGACCCGACACTGGTATGTATGTCGTTGTCATAAGGGTGAAAATCTTCTGTCTTCCGCTCTTCTGCACCGATTTGCTGTGTCCACTGTAATAAATAAGTAAATATCGGCCGGGACGTTTTTACACACCACCTGACCCCAAGCTAGGATACCCTGTAGGTACTAAGGGAATGTATGTTTAGAATAATAGACCTAAAATAACAGTTAGGTACTTAAATAAATGACACAAATTACATATATGTATGTCATTTAAAAGCATCAGTTAGAATGGTGGTCAAACGATTGTTGAAGTGTATTTTTTTTTTCACACACAGAGCGTCTGTAGTCCAGTTAGTCGGATACTTGACTTGTAACCGGGAGGTCGCGAGTTCGAGTCCGGCTACTGGACGTGTACCAATGGGACTATTTTTCAGAGCCTATGTACGCAACGCAACGCTCGTACGGTGAAGGACAACATCGTGATGAAACACGCACACCACAAGGTGTGTGAACCCTCTAACGGCGATGGGCTCACCCCCTGTCACGTTGGGTTAAATACGCTTGGTGAAGCGTGGGCTGCCTACCCCGCTTTGGGATTAAAAGGCGTGAAGTGTATTTATTTTTTTATTTTTACACAGGTCTCCTAGGCAAAGGCCTGAACCGTTTCGGCCACCGCGTGTACAACTACGGCGTTATTGGTGGTTTGGGTACAATAGCCTTGTTGCTACTGTTCCCCGTACTGAGTGTGACTCTTTGCACCGTGTCGCTGGTGGCCGCCGCCACGTCTGTGGTGTGGACGCTGCTCGCCGCTGTGCTGGTGTACGCGCTGGCCGGACTATGGGACGTCGACGACGGCGGCTCTGTTCGTGATAGGTGAGTTATGTTTCCTCCATAGCGCAGCAAGTGAGAAGAAACAAGTGAAAAGACACAAAACGCGCTGCGATTTGATGAAACAAGCTGAGTTGCACGAAGCGTGACATAGCATGTTTTATGTTTCAGATGTTATAAATATTGTTAAAGATGTACAGTCGGCCAAAAATCTTTTTTGTTTTTCTTTTTTTAATCACTATGAACAAGCGTTTGACCACCATCCTACCTGATGTTAAGCAGCGATGTGGTCTACGATGGAGCACACTTGTTCAGCAGGTACCTATTCACCCCCTATCTGCTCTACCACTCTAAGGTTGAAACTCATATGGATGTCATTAAACATTAAGGTTCATTGTTCACTTGTCACAATATACCAACTCTATCTTATTGATGTTTTAGTGACACAGGAAGTGTTATCAAAACTGATAGACCATTTTCTTGGCCGACCGTACACACATCAAAAGTGTCTAGGGATCAAGAACATTGTTAGCTCTAAAAAAAATCTAATTTATATAAATCAAATCTCGTTTTCTGGATTGGTCTCCTACCTAATTCCCCATGCCTGTATCAATGACTTATCACCACATTTTGAATAAATTATGAATGAATTCAGTTTTTGTAAGCGATGATCCCTAGACACTTTTGATGTGTATATAATTGTTTTAAGTAGGTTAAGTAAACTCATAAATGTTGTGCACATCTGTAATAGGTGTGAGTATAATAAATTTATGATTGTAATTTTTCTAACTTGTATGTACTTACTCTGTTGATGTGCCTTATGAATACCTGCTAGACTATTTTATAATGTGGACTCGGGATTATAAGCAATCGCCATTAGTCATGTACATTTTCTTTGCTCTGCTATAATTAAAACAGAGAGTGCCCCCCTCCAGAGAGCAATGGTCTTAGAAACGTTGGTGGGCTCGACAATATGAACAAATTTTACTATGGCGACAATGCGAGGAAACGCAAACATTTTTTTTCATCTCTATCCAAAATAGACTATTTTTTGGCTCAGCAGATTACATTTTGTATGGGGATTGAACATTATTTTTTCTGTTCATCACATTGCCTCCGTAATAGTTGTTCATATTGATCAGTCCAACAACGTTTCTAAGACCATTGCACGTCAAACATTGCAGTAGTAAGTACACTAGCTTGCGTAACGATTATTATTTATTACGAAAGAGATTAGACACAGATTAAACGTTGTCACCTCAAAAAATCTGGTTTGAAATAAAGTTTGATTTTTATTATCATTCTTTAAGGAAACGCGCAATATTAAAAGTTTAAAACGGGTATTATAGCGCGGAAATTAACCAAAGACAAGCATTCAGCTTACCTTCGTTGTTTGCCCGACGTTTTGACACAGTTACATGTGCCGTGGTCGCGAGCTGACTGTGCTTTTATTATGTTCCACAGAGCTCTGATACTTCCCCGAGTGGTGTTATGGCAGATTGCGGTCCTGGGGATATTGCAGCCGGTCGCGGCAATCATTGCTGCCATCTTGGTGCTGCCCATCTGCTCCTTGCTCATGATTATTGGTAAGTTTTCAGTGTTACGCTTAGTGGGCTCATTTACTCCCCTACCAATAAACGCGTTATCTATACTAATATTGTAAAGAGGAAAGATTTGTTTGTTCGTTTGTATTGAATAGACTCCGAAACTACTGAAAGGATTTTGATGATTCTTACACTAAAAGAAAGCTACATTTTTTTTCAAATAAACATAGGCTACTTTTTAATCCGAAATTCCAACGGGAACGGGTTGATATTATTATAAAGAGGAAAGAATTGTATGGATGGATGTTTGTAACGAATAAAAGCTACTTGACGAAGGAACAAAAAGGATGCGTTACTCGCATCCTTTTTGGCACCGCGTGGCACAGCTACCGTCACTTATACAACGGTTATTATAGGTCTACAAGAACTGGTTAAAATAATAAATAAAAATAAATTTATTTCCTTCACATAACCAAACATGAGTAACACGGAACGGTTAATCCGTATTTGACATACAACTGATAAATTAAGTTGAGCTTTGTGTATCTTCTAAATAGCAATTCGCCGATTATTAGGAAGACCCTTAATCTTTGTCTGTTTTGACGTGATTCGCGGTCAAACAGACAGACAGACATTTTTTACAAAAATATGAAATTCGGCTTCTGTAACGGCAACTTCATGTAATCCACTGGTTTTCTCGTAAAAATAATCTATTTACAGTTTTGGACCCCGAACAGTTTTATTATAGTACAGATAGTTGTACTCACGACATAGGCTGACGAAGGCCCTGTGTTTTGTGGGTGAGTAGATAGGTAGGTACATATATTTCGTAAAGACAAGTTACCTATACAACTCAATATTGTTCACCGAGTATATAGGCGCGAATATAATCAAAGGCAAGCTCGAGCTTACCTTTGCTATTTTACTCGACGTTTCGACGCAGTTGCATGCGTCGTGCTCACGTGTGGACGTCGAGCAAAGGTAAGCTCGAGCTTGTCTTTGGCTATATTCGCGCCTATACACCCGGTGAACAATATTGAGTTATAATGTCTGTGCGCGTTGCATTAAAAAATGAAGTTACTTATACATAGGTCAATCTTAGAGGATTACTGCCTACCTTTTTTTTTTTTAATCACTATGAACAAGCGTTTGACCACCATCCTGCCTGATGTTAAGCAGCGATGTGGTAAAAGCTAGCCTAGCGCTGAAGGCCTCATAATATGTGGATACCGTTTGTCAGGCGCGTCGTGGTGGTGGTGCGTGCGCTACGTGTGGGAGAGCGCGACGTACCGCGGCGTGATAGTGAGGAGAGCGCGCGAGCCGGCGCGCGAGTCCGCCTTCTGCGCGCGACGCGCCAGACCCTACCAGCCGCCGCACTTGAGGATCACGTGAGTATCGCCTCGCATTTACGCGTACCTAGTTACAACAAAAGTTACCCTATACCTGAAAATCACGGTCGAGGTGTAAGCCGCGACAGCATACTGAGCCAGCTGCCCTTTCATCGCCGCAATCGTTTAGTTTTTTACATCGTGAAATGAAATGATTTAAAATTTATTTATACAAAGCACACTACGTTGAGCACGAAACAGTACCTACATAGAATTGAGGTACCAAGTCCTATCTTATACATAAAATAATAATAATAAAAAAATCGTGTATGTCTTTCTATTATTTTGTATTTTTGCCGTGTGCGGCGTGAATAAATATTTTTTCTTTCTACAGGATGTCTCAAAAGTCGACGTCAAGCCGGAACTGGATGGTAAGGCAACTCACACCATTTATCAGAAAAATATAAAAACACAGTAATTTTTTTTTCAGTAGAGTCAGATGAATCTGAGCAAATTGGTTATTTTTAACTTATTTTTTTTTAAAAACGTCAATAAACCCTGAATAGTGCCACATTCAGGGTCACATAACAAAAAAAAATTGGAAAATCTAAAGATTTGTGGCAACAGGAGTCAAAAGACTAATGCAGGTTGTAGAATTTCCGTTTTTAATGCCCATAATTTTTTAAACATGCAAGTTAGATTTTTTTTAAATATTTTTCTGATAACTGGCGTGAGTTGCCTTACCATCCGGTTCCGGCTTGACGTCGACTTTCGGGACACCCTGTATACGAAACATACTGTTTTCTTGTACGCAACGCGACACTCGTACGGTGAAGGACAACATCGTGATGAAACCACAAGGTGTGTGAATAGCGATGGGCTCGCCCCCTGTCACGTTGAATTATATACGCTTGGAGAACCGTGGGCATTTGCTTTAGCAAGTTCCTCTGCATACCCCGCTTTGGGATTAAAAGGTGTGAAGTGTATTTCGAATCATCAATATGTACGATGTTCATCTATTGAGGAGGTCTGCTTCAAAATTGAATTGCAAGATTTGTTCCGAACAAATATATTACATCGCTGCTTAACATCAGGCAGGATGGCAGTGGCGTGCACACCATATAGGCAAAAATACACTACCTACCTTAGTATTTTGGCTTCCCGACCTAATAATAGAGTAATGACTAGATCTTTTTATGTTGTACTCACGGCATAGGCTGACTAAGGCCCTGTGTTTTGTGGGCGAGTAGATAGATAGGAGCCTATATTTCGTAAAGACAAGTTACCTATACATAGGTGTCAATCCTTGTGGATTAATGCCTACCTTGTCGTAAACGCCAGTGCACGTCATTGCAGGATGGTGGTCAAACACTTGGTCACTGTGTTTAAAAATGCATTGCAGTTAAATAAAAGCTTTCTGTTAGATCATTTTTTAATGAAACGCGCACAGACATTATAACTCAATATTGTTCACCGGGTGTATAGGCGCGAATATAACCAAAGACAAGTTCGAGCTTACCTTTGTTATTTTACTCGACGTTTCGACGCAGTTGCGTGCGTCGTGGTCACGAGTGGACTGGAGTGAGGCGGCTGCGACGTTCCCTGGTTTGATACGAATCCGCAACTACCCTCAAAGAGTCACTATTTCGGCACACAACACTGATGACATCGGCTGTACAGTCAGCCAAGAATCTGCTCTACCACTCTAAGGTTTAAACTCATATGAATGTCATTAGACATTAAGGTTCATTGTTCACTTGTCACAATATACCAACTCTATCTTATTGATGTTTTAGTGACACAGGAAGTGTCATCGAAACTGATAGACCATTTTCTTGGCCGACCGTACAAGGCTTTCTGTGTGTACATGTTCCAGAGCTGCCCAAGCTGTGGCCGCGGTGTGTGCCACGTGCGAGCTGGAGGTGGTGAACCTCGTGTCTGCGCGGATAGAGGCGGCCATCAACGCACCGCTCAGAGACTACGCCCAGTTTGCCGCGGCTTGCTTCGCGCCGTTCTCCTTGGCTATTGCTAAGGTGTGTACTACACACGTCAAGAGTGTCTAGGGATCAAGTGCATTTTAGAAGATTGCAATCAAGAATATATTTTACAATAACTGAATTCATTCATAATTTATTCTAAATGTGGTGATAAGTCATTGATACAGGCATGGGGAATTAGGTAGGAGACCAATCCAGAAGATTAGATTTGTTTTTAATAATTTAGATTTTGTTAGAGCTAAAAATGTTCTTGATTCTAGACACTTTTGATGTGTGTATTTTTTACAACAAGCTGCAAACGTTATATTGCCATTATATATTTTAGCTGTGTTTCATACATGTGTTTTTATACATTCGATGATCCTGCGGGAAACAATTAAATTCCGGTATAAACATTTGCCTAAATGTTACATACATACACTTCACGCCTGTCTCCCAGAGGAGAAGGTCTCTCTCTCTAGGATCTCCATTTGTCACGATCCTGATATACCCCTTTTGCTTCATCTACATTCATACATCTTTTCATACATGACCTCCGGTTTCGAGTACTTTTCACGCCACCTTCGGCCAGGACATCACCAATCCGGTCTGTATATGTCCTTCTGGGGCGACCTCTACTCACCCGGCCCATTACATCACCCATATAAATCTCTTTCGTCAATCGACTTTCATCCATTCTCTCCATATGCCCAAACCACCGAAGCATGACCTTTTCAATCTTGTTCACTACGTCTTCCTTCAAACTGCTGTCCTAAACATATAAAAAAAAATATAAATTTTACTAAATAAATAAATTTTACTCGGCGTTTTGACGCAGTTGCACGCCACGAGTCCACTCGTGACAGCGACAGTTGACGTGATAATGAAGATGATTTACATTTTCCTCGTAACAGGCGGGCCCATACAAGCAACTGGAGAAAGAATGCGCCGATCTAGTCAACACGTTGCGGGAGAAAGTGGCGGCGAGTAAACGAGAGCTTTCCCTCTCGCTCACACCATCCGCGAGAGAAAGAGTGCGAATGACCGCTGATGATTTAAGGGTACGTATTGTTGACTATGCCGTAATACTTTTCAGTTGTTTTTCATTGCTATGTATAAACCAGGTAATTAACATAGTTTGAATCCCAGTGATCTTGGGAAAAGGGAAGCTGCACCTTAGCGCGTGTTGCACATAATTAGTGGTTAATAATATTTTTATTTAGTTGCTTATGCTGCATATTATGTAACAATGTTGTACTCACCTGTTATAGACTTATGTACCAGAATCTTATTTATAAATATAGTTTGATGTATTTATTTAGTTGTTGGTGTGTCTTAAATAAATAAATAAAATAGATATTTTATGTACGAAGGCATAGCGCTCTCACCAATCCTAAATACCGAAATGTACGCGGGCACTCTTGCGATGGGAATCCCCTTAAAAGTATGCCACTAATGAGCACGTGTGTCAGTCTATTCATTGTAAATAAATGGTAAAAAAACATTATCATCATCATTGGCATTGTTAACCAATTATATTTTATATGTGAAAACTGATTAGGCTACGTTGTACAAATGTTATTTCCATTATTTATGTAGTTGTACTTACAACTTTTTGTTTTCCTAATACAAATAAATAAATAAATAATTGCCAGCCCATATTTGTCCACTGCCGGACATAGGCCTCTCCAATAGCACAAATGCAATATAGTAAGAAACTAGGTTTTTTTATTTAAAAAAAGTTGTGTTTTTACGAAACCACGGTAAAAGTGAAACTTTCAGCACACGGTCAGCTGCTGCGAACTATAGACGTCGCCATATTGGCCATGGCTGCTCTGATGAGCGCCTTTCACTTTATCTATACCTACCTACTCCGCGGCCGACCGTCACGCGACATGCAACACACACACGAAAAAGTTTGACACGATGTAATAAAAGTTTCACTTTAAAACCTGGTAAGGCGGGAGACAATTTCTAAATGACCCTCCCGTATTTACGGGAGCCGAGGGTGTCCACGCGGGCAGGCGCCATAACGGTGCATATCACGTCTTCCCACCCCGAAAGGGTGTGCGAAGACCACGAGTCGGCACACTTTCTAAGCAAATGTCCACAGTACTTTTACTCTTACTTACTAGTCTGATAATATGTCTATTAATCCGTGCAGCGCTGCATAGAGGTGTCGGCGGTGGAGTGTTCGCGCGTCCTGTCCCCGCACGTGCGCGCCGAGTGGTGGGCGGAGCGCGGCCTCGTCGCGGCCGACTGGAGGGACCTCGCCGCGCACACACTCGCCGACGTGAGTACCCACACACACTGCACAGAGTGTCGGCGGTGGTGGGCGGAGCGCGGCCTCGTCGCGGCCGACTGGAGGGACCTCGCCGCGCACACACTTCGCCGACGTGAGTACCCACACACACTGCACAGAGTGTCGGCGGTGGTGGGCGGAGCGCGGCCTCGTCGCGGCCGACTGGAGGGACCTCGCCGCGCACACACTCGCCGACGTGAGTACCCACACACACTGCACAGAGTGTCGGCGGTGGTGGGCGGAGCGCGGCCTCGTCGCGGCCGACTGGAGGGACCTCGCCGCGCACACACTCGCCGACGTGAGTACCCACACACACTGCACAGAGTGTCGGCGGTGGTGGGCGGAGCGCGGCCTCGTCGCGGCCGACTGGAGGGACCTCGCCGCGCACACACTTCGCCGACGTGAGTACCCACACACACTGCACAGAGTGTCGGCGGTGGTGGGCGGAGCGCGGCCTCGTCGCGGCCGACTGGAGGGACCTCGCCGCGCACACACTCGCCGACGTGAGTACCCACACACACTGCACAGAGATGAGAAATCTTGTAAAACAAAAAATGATAAATCTTGTAAAACAAAATTAAATAACTTACTACCGCAGGTGTTCGACCCTGAGATCCTCGTCCCGTTGTCTCCGAACGCCCCCCACATCTGTATGGAAGGCGGGGGCCGGATGTGGCAGAGACTGTGTGCCGACACCAGGGTGCCGCCCGACTTGACTCACGATACACGTATGTATGATTGAATTCTGACTAAAAAGTATTAAAAGAAAGTTGATCAACGGAATCTTAAAAAAATGTAGCGAAGCGTCTAGTTCTGCTTGAAGTCGGTTCTGTTTTCTTTAAAATTACACACTTCAAAAGTGTCTAAAAATCAAGAACATTTTTAGCTCTATAAAAAAATCTAATGTATTTAAATCAAATCTAATCTTCTTAAAATAATGGGGAATTTTCAAACTCCAAAAGTTTGTTATCTAGATGTCGCTAGTAGATATCCAGGGGGACTTCTGTCAGTTATATTTTAGTGCGTTTTTTATTATTTGGGTGAGTTATTTAGACTTCAGACACTTATGTAACATAAAATAAAAAAATAAATACACTTCACGCCGTTAATCCCAAAGAGGGGTAGGCAGAGGCACTTGCTAAAGCAAGTACCCACGGTTCACCAAGCGTATTTAACCCAACGTGACAGGGGGTGAGCCCATCGCCGTTATAGGGTTCACACACCTTTGTGGTGTGCGGGTTTCATCACGATGTTGTCCTTCACCGTACGAGCGTTGCGTTGCGTACATAGGCTCTGACAAAGAGTCCCATTGGTACACGTCCAGTAGCCGGACTCGAACCCGGGACCTCCCGGTTACAAGTCAAGTATCCGACCAACTGGACCACAGACGCTCTAACATGTAGACAAACAATAAAAAAATTACTGTCGCCTTCAATACGGACTGCTTGAAGTTAGTAATTTCGTTGACATTTGTCCCCCTAATACAACTA
Organism: Conopomorpha cramerella; assembly: GCA_012932125.1. Taxonomy (NCBI): domain Eukaryota; kingdom Metazoa; phylum Arthropoda; class Insecta; order Lepidoptera; family Gracillariidae; genus Conopomorpha; species Conopomorpha cramerella. Next base: position 18,483 of record SJJU01005828.1, on the reverse strand, counting down.
GCGCCATCTGTCATAACTAAGAGAAACAGGTGCCCTGAAAATTCTCCATTAATTAAACTAGTATGAACTTAAATATATACATAAGCTTAAAACTTAAATAGAAAATATTATAGGTACATAAAAATAGAATAGAATACATTGTTAGAGCGTCTGTGGTCCAGTTGGTCGGATCCTTGTAACCTGGAGTTCGCGGGTTCTAGTCCGGCTACTGGACGCGTACCAATAGGACTCTTTTTCAGAGCTTACGTACGCAACGCAACGCTCGTACGGTGAAGGACAACATCGTGATAAAACCCGCACACCACAAAGTGTGTGAACCCTATAACGGCGATGGGCTCACCCCCTGTCACGTTGTGTTAAATACGCTTGGTGAACCGTGGCCACTTGCTTATTAAGCTAGTGTCTCTTCCTACCCCTCTTTAGGATTATAAGGCATGAAGTGTATATATTAGTAAAAATTACATCGACGGTTCGGGGTAAATAGGGCATAAGCGACATTTGGCCCAAAATTGAGTTATGAATGCCATCCTACTTAGATTTTTTTCTCTATCGAATGAGCTCACTCCCATAGCTCTAAGTCGATTTTTATAGTCGCTTATGCCCTTGATGATTTATCCACGCTTTTTTTTTCATTTGATTTAAACGACCAGTTTTGAGACCTTTTTATTTTGCTTTTATAAATGTCACCGAAAAGACAGATTTTTTCAAAGTTCAATGGTCTTTATTTCATAACAATCTGTTAATAAACAAAAAAAGTTATCTAACATTTTAGTCATTTTGAAACTTTGAACGGCTCTCCTGCACATTTACGTTTTTGTCGTTTATACCCTATTTACCCCGAACCGTCGACATTTTGTAGCACAATTATAATGATGTGTACCTAGCATCGCGAGGATAGTGTGAGTGATGTTGTGTAATGTGCGATTGTCTGGTGGCGTGTGACAGCGGAGTGGTACCAGTGGGGCGGCGCGGCGGCGGGCGGCCCCCCCGCGCCCCGCGTGCCCCCCGCCGCGCTCGCGCCGCGCCCCGCGCTCCCCGCGCCCGCGCGCGTCGCCGCACTCACATACAACAGGTACCTGTGCCTCTAGCACGAACCAACGCTACTAACGTTAGCGTATCCGTTAACGTTGACAATGTATGGGAAAAAATCAGCGCCGTCTGCCGGAATTCACCGGAACTACGCATACGTCAGCGCGCAACGTTAGTTGTACGTAACGTTGAACGTTAGCGTTGAACGCTAACGTTTTCATACAAAATTTTAAGTTTTGGCAGCACGAACAATGTTTGACAGTTCGAAACGTTAACGTTGAACGCTAGCTAGCTAACGTATCTATTCACTTTGTTTTCAATGGCGAACAACGTAACGTTAGTAAATTGTGATCATGAAAATAACCGTATAAACCTTCTAGCACATAAAATTAGCCGAACAATACATCAATTTTCCTTCTAGATGATTGTGTAGCACCCTGTCTAGCTATTATTATCTATATGAAAGTTTGGCAAATGTACATTTTTCAAATCACAGGCATGAGGATGAATCAAGTCCTATTCTGACTACTTAAGTACATAAATTAAGTATCTCCTAAATGACCTCTGTTTTCAAAAGACACCTATAATATTAGTTAGACAACTTCCCACCTATTTTATATTTACAAAATACAACCAAGTCAACCATTAGCTTGAAACTGTGTTATGATTTCATATTATGATAAAGATTATTCAATAAAACAAACACGCAATAAATATTATAGTTTTATTATTATTTTAATTCTTCACACCAACTTGAATTTAGTTATCTCATACACATAGTATAAAAACTGAAATATTAGGTGTCTTTTAATCACAATGTTCCCACTTTTGTAATCTTCATATTTTGCTGCTTCACAATAAAGTCGTCGCTGTTTCACTCGGATGACTGGTAGAAAATGCATCTTTAGCAATAAGTCTGTCATTTATAGCCTTTTATAGTATGTTAGAATGGGCATTATTAGTCTGGTTTGTAAATAATACAAAAATAAAAAGAATCATATTGTTACGCCCCGGGGTCGAGAAAAACGGCTAGAATGCCGTAGAGGTACGTCGAACATTAGAGAGGCCTAAAGAACATTCCAGTATCCAAGTCGACGCATACAAACCACTACACAGTGCCTATATGCGTCAGAAAGTAGTAGAAGGATCTCGAAAGATCGAGAAAAGTGTGGTATATTTCGGAAGCCACAAGTACTTACCTCACCACAAGTAAGTATACACCTACTTACCTACTGTTGGGTGTAGGTATAAACACGCGAGCCGTCGACGCGACTCACAAGTAGGTATAAATCTACTTACCTACTGTTGGAGTAGTTATAAACACGCGAGCGGGCCGACGCGACGGTTAGGTATTTAATTATTATTATTAGAAGTCGACTCGAGAATGTACCTGAACTTACTCGAATGTTCTGGATTGTGTACCGTGGTATATAAAGAGCGACGATCGAGTCGGCGGGACAGTTTCAACTAAACAGCGATATAGTGAACATCAAGAGAGAAACCTAAAGAGTGATAACAAGTGATTGTGTGATTGTGAAAGTGTTTATTAGCGGTGTTAGTTTAACGATTGTAATTAGTTTGTGTAATTATAGTGCCTGAATAAAGTGTAATTCTTGATTTTCGTAATAGTGCATTTTTCTATCGGTACCCACCCCCCACGTACGTAACATTTGGTGTCAGAAGTGGGATAGAAAATGCCGATCACTCCACGAGATCAAGAACCGGAGGGCGTCCGGACCCGGAGCCAACGTGCAGCGGAGGGCTCTACGGCAGCCGTGGCTGGTCCATCTACTGTCACTGCACCGGCATCGTCACCAAGACCGAAGGCCGAGATTGACCTCAACACTATTCTGATTTTGTTGAAGGAACAATCTCGAGCCCTTAAGGAAGCCGAGGAGAGACAAGCTAAGGCCCAGCAGGAAGCACGGGAAGCCCAAGAGAGACAAGCTAAGGCCCAGCAGAAAGCACGGGAAGCCCAGGAGGAGCAGTACATGAAGCTGTGTATCAGTCAGCGGGAAGCCGAGGAGAGACAAGCTAAGGCCCAGCGGGAAGCCGAGGAGAGACAGGCTAAGGCCCAGCGGGAAGCCGCGGAGAGACAAGCTAAGGCCCAGCAGGAAGCCCGGGAAGCCCAGGAGGAACAATACAAGAAATTGTGTAATCAACAGGAGGAGCAGTCGCGTATGCTCCGTGAAGTCCGAGAGTCCATTGCAGAATGGAAAAATGAGATAACGGAAATACAAGGGAAACTAGCCGATATGGACATCAAATTCGAGAATCGTCTACATGGCATCAATGCGAAGGTGGAGGGCTTTGAGAACCGTTTACGGAAATTGGAGGTTAAGATGGCTGCCGGAACCAGCAGGTCCGAGGTCTCTGTACCGGCATGCGGGAACTTCAAGGTACCTCCGTTTGACGGTACTTCCTCGTGGAATGCGTACAAGTTGCAGTTCGAGGCTGTCTGTCAGGCCAATGGATGGAGTGAAGAGGAGGCGAAGACAGCACTCACACTGGCTCTACGAGACGAAGTTCTCGCTGTACTGGAAGTCTTAGGTGATGAGAGGACATATGGCCGCCTACTTGAGGCGCTAGAGACTCGCTATGGAGACCGACATTTGGAGTACGTATTCAGAGCACAACTGAAGGATCGCAGCCAGGGCCAGAACGAGTCTCTGCAGAAGTGGGCCTTGGAGATAGAGACATTGGTGAGAAAGGCGTACCAGTCGGCATCCGCCTCTTTGGTAGACAGCATGCTACTTCCAGCTTTCATCGATGGTATTCGTGATATGGAAGTAAGAGCTGCTGTTCGATTGGGGCATCATGGAAGTTTGAAGGGTGCAGTAGCTCATGCATTGGAGGTGGAGGCCGTACGTCGTGACTCGAAGCCACTTTCAGTGAGAAAGGTTTGTGCGATTGAAGTGCCTTTCCGTAACCGCGAGTATGTACCGCGTTGTTATCAGTGTGGTGAACGCGGGCATTTGCGGTCCAGTTGTCCAAAAAGGAAAAGGGCCCATAGAAGCGCCGATAGCACAAACCTTGGGAGGAAGCTGCGGATGTCGGGGGACTTGGTAAACAAGCGTCCCGTTACGGATACCGTTGGAGATAAATGCAAAGGGCTGGAAGAGATACGCAGTGGCGTTCGTTATAATGGGCTATGGAACAGCAACACGACGAGGAAGCGACATGACTGGAGAGTTGATAAATCGCAGTTCGAGGAGGGTTCTCTAGTGTGGTTGCGTGACTCGCTACGTCATCGTTGGGAAGGACCATATAAGGTAGTGACCAGGATTAACGACGTCACGTATCGGATACAGAGAACCCATCGCAGTCCATGCAAGGTTGTGCACATCGACCGGCTGGCCTGATACTATGGAGATAATTATGCTCGAGACGAGCACGTTTTAGAAGGGGGTAGTGTTACGCCCCGGGTCGAGAAACAACGGCTAGAATGCCGTAGAGGTACGTCGAACATTCGAGAGGCCTAAAGAACATTCCAGTATCCAAGTCGACGCATACAAACTACTACACAGTGCCTAGATGCGTCAGAATGTAGTAGAAGGATCTCGAAAGATCGAGAAAAGTGTGGTATATTTCGGAAGCCACAAGTACTTACCTCACCACAAGTAGGTATACACCTACTTACTTACTGTTGGGTGTAGGTATAAACACGCGAGCCGTCGACGCGACGGTTAGGTATTTAATTATTATTATTAGAAGTCGACTCGAGAATGTACCTGAACCTACTCGAATGTTTTGGATTGTGTACCGTGGTATATAAAGAGCGACGATCGAGTCGGCGGGACAGTTTCAACTAAACAGGGATATAGTGAACATCAAGAGAGAAAACTAAAGAGAGTTGACAAGTGATTGTGTGATTGTAAAAGTGTTTATTAGCGGTCTTAGTTTAACAATTGTAATTAGTTGGTGTAATTACAGTGCCGAAATAAAGTGTAATTCTTGATTTCGTAATAGTGTCATTTTTCTATCGGTACCCACCCCCCACGTACGTAACATTTGGTTTCAGAAGTGGGATAGAAAATGCCGATCACTCCACGAGAACAAGAACCGGAGGGCGTCCAGACCCGGAGCCAACGTGCAGCGGAGGGCTCTACGGCAGCCGTGGCTGGTCCATCTACTGTCACTGCACCGGCATCATCACCAAGCCCGAAGGCCGAGATTGACCTCAACACTATCCTGATTTTATTAAAGGAACAGTCCCGAGCCCAGGAGAGGCAGGCTAAAATACAGGAGGAGCAGTACATGAAGCTGGGTATCAGTCAGCGGGAAGCCGAGGAGAGACAAGCTAAGGCCCAGCGGGAAGCCGAGGAGAGACAAGCTAAGGCCCAGCAGGAAGCCCGGGAAGGCCAGGAGGAACAATACAAGAAATTGTGTAATCAACAGGAGGAGCAGTCGCGTATGCTCCGTGAAGTGCGAGAGGCCATTGCAGAATGGAAAAAGGAGATAACGGAAATACAAGGGAAACTAGCCGATATGGACATCAAATTCGAGAATCGTCTACATGGCGTCAATGAGAAGGTGGAGGACTTTGAGAACCGTTTACGGAAATTGGAGGTTCGAACCAGCAGGTCCGAGGTCTCTGTACCGGCATGTGGGAACTTCAAGGTACCTCCGTTTGACGGTACTTCCTCGTGGAATGCGTACAAGTTGCAGTTCGAGTCTGTCTGTCAGGCCAATGGATGGAGTGAAGAGGAGGCGAAGACAGCACTCACACTGGCTCTACGAGACGAAGCTCTCGCTGTCCTGGAAGTCTTAGGTGATGAGAGGACATATGGCCGCCTACTTGAGGCGCTAGAGACTCGCTATGGAGACCGACATTTGGAGTACGTTTTCAGAGCACAGCTGAAGGATCGCAGCCAGGGCCGGAACGAGTCTCTGCAGAAGTGGGCCTTGGAGATAGACATTGGTGAGAAAGGCGTACCAGTCGGCATCCGCCTCTTTGGTAGACAGCATGCTACTTCAAGCTTTCATCGATGGTATTCGTGATTTGGAAGTAAGAGCTGCTGTTCGATTGGGGCATCATGGAAGTTTGAAGGATGCAGTAGCTCATGCATTGGAGGTGGAGGCCGTACGTCGTGACTCGAAGCCACTTTCAGTGAGTAAGGTTTGTGCGAGTGAAGTGCCTTTCCGTGACCGCGAGTATGTACCGCGTTGTTATCAGTGTGGTGAACGCGGGCGCTTGCGGTCCAGTTGTCCAAAGAGGAAGAAGACTCATGGAAATGTCGATAGCACCAACCTTGGGAGGAAGTTGCGCATGTCGGGGGACTTGGTAAACAGGCGTCCCGTTACAGATAGCGTTGGAGATAAACGCAATGGGTTGGAGGAGATACGCAGTGGCGTTCGTTGTAATGGACCATGGAAAAGCAACACGATGAGGCAGCACCATGACTGGAGAGTTAATAAATCGCAGTTCGAGGAGGGTTCCCTAGTGTGGTTGCGTGACTCGCTACATCGTCGTTGGGATAGACCATATAAGGTAGTGACCAGGATTAACGACGTCACGTATCGGATACAGAGAACCCACCGAAGCCCATGCAAGGTTGTGCATATCGACCGGCTGGCCCGATACTATTGAGATAATCATGCTCGAGACGAGCACGTTTTAGAAGGGGGTAGTGTTACGCCCCGGGGTCGAGAAACAACGGATAGAATGCCGTAGAGGTACGTCGAACATTCGAGAGGCCTAAAGAACATTCCAGTATCCAAGTCGACGCATACAAAACACTACACAGTGCCTATATGCGTCAGAATGTAGTAGAAGGATCTCGAAAGATCGAGAAAAGTGTGGTATATTTCGGAAGCCACAAGTACTTACCTCACCACAAGTAGGTATAAATCTACTTACCTACTGTTGGAGTAGGTATAAACACGCGAGCGGCCGAGGCACCACAAGTAGGTATATAATTATTATTATTAGAAGTCGACTCGAGAATGTACCTGAACCTACTCGAATGTTCTGGATTGTGTACCGTGGTATATAAAGAGCGACGACCGAGTCGGCGGGACAGTTTCAACTAAACAGTGATACAGTGAACATCAAGAGAGAAAATTAAAGAGAGTTAACAAGTGATTGTGTGATTGTGAAAGTGTTTATTAGCGGTGTTAGTTTAACGATTGTAATTAGTTTGTGTAATTACAGTGCCGAATAAAGTGTAATTCTTGATTTTCGTAATAGTGTACTTTTCTATCGGTACCCACCCCCCACGTACGTAACATTTGGTGTCAGAAGTGGGATAGAAAATGCCTATCACTCCACGAGAACAAGAACCGGAGGGCGTCCAGACCCGGAGCCAACGTGCAGCAGAGGGCTCTACGGCAGTCGTGGCTGGTTCATCTACTGTCACTCCACCGGCATCGTCATCAAGACCGAAGGCCGAGATTGACCTCAACACTATCCTGATTTTGTTGAAAGAACAATCTCGAGCCCTTAATGAAAGCCGGGAAGTCCAGGAGAGACAAGCTAAGGCCCAGCAGGAAGCCCGGGAAGCCCAGGAGAAACAATACAAGAAATTGTGTAATCAGCAGGAGGAGCAGTCGTGTATGCTCCGTGAAGTGCGAGAGGCCATTACAATGTGGAAAAATGAGATGACGGAAGTACAAGGGAAACTGGCCGATATGGACACCAAATTCGAGAATCGTCTACATAAAATCAATGAGAAGATGGAGGACTTTGAAAATCGTCTGCGGAAACTGGAGGTTAAGATGGTTTCCGGAACCAGCAGGTCTGAAGCCTCTGTACCGGCATGTGGGAACTTCAAGGTGCCTCCGTTTGACGGTACTTCCTCGTGGAATGCGTACAAGTTGGAGTTCGAGTCTGTCTGTCAGGCCAATGGATGGAGTGAAGAGGAGGCGAAGACAGCACTCACACTGGCTCTACGAGACGAAGCCCTCGCTGTACTGGAAGTCTTAGGTGATGAGAGGACATATGGCCGCCTACTTGAGGCGCTAGAGACTCGCTATGGAGACCGACATTTGGATTACGTTTTCAGAGCACAGCTGAAGGATCGCAGCCAGGGCCGGAACGAGTCTCTGCAGAAGTGGGCCTTGGAGATAGAGACATTGGTGAGAAAGGCGTACAAGTCGGCATCCGCCTCTTTGGTAGACAGCATGCTACTTCAAGCTTTCATCGATGGTATTCGTGATATGGAAGTAAGAGCTGCTGTTCGATTGGGGCATCATGGAAGTTTGAAGGATGCAGTAGTTCATGCATTGGAGGTGGAGGCCGTACGTCGTGACTCGAAGCCACTTTCAGTGAGAAAGGTTTGTGCGAGTGAAGTGCCTTTCCGTGACCGCGAGTATGTACCGCGTTGTTATCAGCGTGGTGAACGCGGGCATTTGCGGTCCAGTTGTCCAAAAAGGAAAAGGGCCCATAGAAGCGCCGATAGCACAAGCCTTGGGAGGAAGTTGCGGAAGCCGGGGGACTTGGTCAACAGGGGTTCCGTTACGGATACCGTTGGAGATAAATGCAAAGGGCTGGAAGAGATACGCAGTGGCGTTCGTTATAATGGACTATGGAACAGCAACACGACGAGGAAGCGACATGACTGGAGAGGTGATAAATCGCAGTTCGAGGAGGGTTCCCTAGTGTGGTTGCGTGACTCGCTCCGTCATCGTTGGGAAGGACCATATAAGGTAGTGACCAGGATTAACGACGTCACGTATCGGATACAGAGAACCCATCGCAGTCCATGCAAGGTTGTGCATATCGACCGGCTGGCCCGATACTATGGAGATAATCATGCTCGAGACGAGCACGTTTTAGAAGGGGGTAGTGTTACGCCCGGGGGTCGAGAAACAACGGCTAGAATGCCGTAGAGGTACGTCGAACATTCGAGAGGCCTAAAGAACATTCCAGTATCCAAGTCGACGCATACATACCACTACACAGTGCCTATATGCGTCAGAATGTAGTAGAAGGATCTCGAAAGATCGAGAAAAGTGTGGTAAATTTCGGAAGCCACAAGTACTTACCTCACCACAAGTAGGTATACACCTACTTACCTACTGTTGGGTGTAGGTATAAACACGCGAGCCGTCTCGACGCGACTCACAAGTAGGTATAAATCTACTTACCTACTGTTGGAGTAGGTATAAACACGCGAGCGGGCCGACGCGACGGTTCGGTATTTAATTATTATTATTAGAAGTCGACTCGAGAATGTACCTGAACCTACTCGAATGTTCTGGATTGTGTCCCGTGGTATATAAAGAGCGACGATCGAGTCGGCGGGACAGTTTCAACTAAACAGCGATATAGTGAACATCAAGAGTGAAAATTAAAGAGAGTTGACAAGTGATTGTGTGATTGTAAAAGTGTTTATTAGCGCTTTTAGTTTAACGATTGTAATTAGTTTGTGTAATTACAGTGCCGGAATAAAGTGTAATTCTTGATTTTCGTAATAGTGCATTTTTCTATCGGTACCCACCCCCACGTACGTAACAATAGGTATCTGTTACATCAATACATAGTATAAAACAAAGTCGACTCCCGCTGTCGGTCTCTATGTATACTTAGAACTTTATAACTACGGACGGATTACTACGGTTTTCTTAAGTAGGTAGAGTTATTCTTGGGGAAGGTTTACATGTATAATACATGCATCTAATAGCAGAGAAACACTGTTAATGTTACTGTTTGTCGGGTCAGCTGGTTATTATTATAATGTCTGTTGTAATTTATTTGAAGATCGATTATCGCTATAAAGTTACTCACACCATTGATAATACAGGTACAAAATATTATCACAAACTCGTGGACATGATATGAGGAGGAACTAAATAGATAAAGATTTGCGTCTACTTTCATAGTGCGAACCGCCAGGATGTGGAATGACTTGCCCAAGACTGTGTTTCCTGTGCACTACAGTCTGAAGTCAAAGGTAAATAGGTACCTAATGAACAAATGTGCTACATCGTAGACCACATCGATGCTTAACACCAGGCAGGATGGTGGTCAAATGTTTGTTCATTGTGTCTAAAATGAAAAAAAAGATACCAGAATACGTTTTATAATTCGAGGACTATTATTTCTACACTACTTATAAACCACTAGTAGACGACGCGAATTATTAACAGACTTAAAAAAGCAGGTTATATAGCAGTGGCGTGCACTGGCTTTTACAACAAGGTAGGCAGTAATCCTCACGGATTGACACCTACATATGTATAGAAAGCTTGTCTTTACGAAATCTACCTATCTATTCACCCACAAAACACAAACCTTCGTTAGCCTATGTCGTGAGTACAACAAAAAAGGATCTAGCAATAACTCTATTATTAGGTCGGGTAGCCAAAATACTAAGGTAGGCAGTGTCTTTTTGCCTTGTGGTGTGCACGCCACTGGAAGAAAACGCGAAACTGGAAGTAGATGGCGCTACATACGCTTGACCCATATGAACCAATGAAAGTGAGGCAATCTGTCAAATGAACTTGTAGTGACAATAGATTAACCAATCATGTTGTTTTGGGTCAAGCTATCATCATCATCAGCCACATAACGTCCACTGCTGGACGAGGGCCTCCCCCAATGAGATCCGTCATTTGGGGTGAAATGGCAGTAATCGCCACGCTCGGCAGGCGGGTTGGCGATCGCAGTGGTGTTGTGGTTTAACTCACAGAGAGCGGTGCTGCCCGTTCTCTGGTGAGCTCCCTCGGTCGCCTGTTACGACCCCCATGACGGGAAAAGTTGGGCTGGGGTGGTGACACATGTATTCTATTCGCCGTCACCACACGGCTTAAGCACGGGTCAAGCTATACTAGCGCCGTTATTCATAAGTTTTCTTCCTCATTCGACAGTATTTTTGGTTCATGTCCGTCACACCAAAACCTTTGACCGGGTGAGCCGATTTGGACGATACTTTTTGGTTTGAAAGCTAGTGCTTCCTGTTTGGTCCCATTTAAAAAAATCCTATTATAAGGTCGGGTAACCAAAATACACACATCAAAAGTGTCTAGGGATCAAGAATATTTTAGCTCTAAAAATATCTAATTTATTTAAATCAAATCTAATCTTCTGGATTGGTCTCCTACCTAATCCCCATGCCTATATCAATGACTTATCACCACATTTTGAATAAATTATGAATGAATTCGGTTTTTGTAAACTATATTCTTGATTGCAATCTTCTAAAATGTACTTGATCAATAGACACTTTTGATGTGTGTAATATTAGTAGGGATTAAGCCGCACATACACTATGTACGGTCGGCAAAGCAAGTCTTCTATCAATTTTGATGACATATCCTGTTTTTTAAGGAAACGCGCACTGACATGATATTAAATGTTTAAAACGGGTATTATAGCGCGAAGATTAATCAAAGACAAGCATTTAGCTTACCTTCGTTGTTTGCCCGACGTTTCGACACAGTTACATGTGTCGTGGTCGCGAGCTGACTGAAGGACTCTGGCTTTCCTTGATCTAAAGATTATTGTTAAACAGGATGGTACTCTTGCACACACAGTCTATAGAAAACCCACTCACACGGACAGGTATCTTCATGCTTCTTCTCACCACCATCCACGACCCCTGGAGTCTGTTGTAACTTCGCTTACAAACAGAGCCCATGACCTATGCGACCCTGAATACTTACAGAGTGAACTACATCATGTTCAGGAGGTACTGAAACGCAATGGATACACGAAGGGGAGAAGACCCAGGCGTGCCAAGAAGCAAAAACCTTTGGAAGCGAGTCGGCAACCAGCATTTATGCCTTATGTGAAAGGGATTACGGATAAAATTGGAACAGGACTACAGAAATACTCCATCAAGACTGTATATACACCGTTGTCCAAAGTAGCAAAACATATGCGCACTCCAAAGGATACCATTCCATTTAGCACGCCTGGAGTGTACAAGGTTGGCTGCAGCTGTGGTAGTTCCTATATTGGCCAGACAAAACGCAGTATAGCGGAGAGGACCAAGGAGCACATTGCAGCTGTAAAGAATAGACAGATCTATAAATCCGCGATAGCTGAACATCTCCTTGAGAGCGGGCCAACCCACTGGATAGAACTTCACGATCCGAAAATCCTATCAACAGAACGCCGATATTATCCCAGAATTGTGCGTGAAGCGATAGAGATAGATAAATACACCAATTTCAACCGAGAGGACGGGTATAAATTATCATCGACGTGGAAACCAGTGCTGAACAAAATTAAACCTCCCGCGGAAAACAGATCAACTTGTACAGCTGATGTCGTTAGTGTAACGTGTCGAAACAGTGACTTTTTGAGGGTAGTTCCGGATTCGCAGCCCACCATTGAACGACGCCGCCGCCGTACTCCAGTCAGCTCGCGACCACGACACATGTAACTGTGTCGAAACGTCGGGCAAACAACGAAGGTAAGCTAAATGCTTGTCTTTGATTAATCTTCGCGCTATAATACCCGTTTTAAACATTTAATGACATATCCTGTGTCACTAAAACTCAGACCCATTGATGTGTGTACTAAGGTAGACAGCAGTGGCGTGCACTGGCTTTTACGACAAGGTAGGCAGTAATCCCCACGGATTGACACCAATGTATAGGCAACCTATCTACTCACCCACAAAACCTTCTTTAGTCTATGTCGTGAGTACAACAAAAAAAAGATCTAGCAATAACTCTATTATTAGGCCGGGTAGCCAAAATACTAAGGTAGACAGTGTATTTTTGCCTATATGGTGTGCACGCCACTGCTGATGATCCTGTGAGTTTAAGTGCCCTTGATAAGTTTGACCTACCTACCTACATACCTATATCAGGACTGTGTGGCCGATGATAATCATCTCACAATTGAAGCATAAAAGGTAAATTGTTGAGGATGCGACACTCAATTCACTGCATGGTAGACCGGTATTCATCGCAAGTACTCGCTTACCCACGCACTGTTGGGTGTTACATGATAACATTGAGTGTATCTGATTGGCATGTTAGTTGTACACGTGGCGGTGTACAGGCGTCTTCTACTGTCGACTATTACGTATCTGTTACGTTCATACAATCTATCTAAATATTTAAAAGGAAAAACTGATTGACTGACATTCAATTCCATTCGTTTGTTGCACTCATGTTACAGCAAAAGTTCTTATACAGGGTGTCCCATAAGTCGACGTCAAGCCGGAACCGGATGTTAAGGCAACTCACACCAGTTATCACAAAAATATTGAAAAAAATCTAACTTGCATGTTTAAAAAAATATGGGTTTTAAAAAACGGAAATCAACACATTAGTCATTACACAATCTACCATTAGTCTTTTGACTCCTGTTGCCACAAATCTTTAGATTTTCCAATTTTTCTTTTGTTATGTGACCCTGAATAGTGCCACTGTTTATTGACGTTTTTAAAAAAATAAAGTTAAAATTAACCAATTTGCTCAGATTCAACTGGCTGACTGCTCAGATTAAAATTACTGTGTTTTTATATTTTTCTGATAACTGGTGTGAGTTGCCTTACCATCCGGTTACGGCTTGACGTCGACTTATGGGACACCCTGTATAAATAGCAAAGTATCACACATGAACCCTGTGAGGGCAAAAGCAACAGTAAGGTTAGTAGTACACTCGCCATGTGTGAGGTACTAAGTACACTTACTTAATTATAAACTAAATTATAACAAAATCCTACTCTTGTGAACGTTAAAATAATACTATGAAAATTAATTATTAACGCTATTTACAATAATAAACTATACTATTTCTTAACAGTATTAATTAATTATCAATGCACAGCCCAAACGGCTGAACTTAGGCACTTGAAATTTGGAATGGACATAGCTTAGGTACCGTAGGGGTGCACTAAGAAAGGAATTCCGGAAATTCCCACGGTAACCTGAATTAACAGGAAAATACTTTTGTATGAAACATCTAAACAGCTGAAGTTAGACGCTTGAAATTTGAGATGCAGGTACTACTAAACTACGCGAATGAAATCGCGGAGCGTCCAATAGTCGTAATTTAAATATAGAGCGTTTGTGGTCGAAGAGCGTCTGGGGTCCAGTTGGTCGGATACAAAGAGAATATAATCACTACGTTTTAGTCGGATACTTGACTTGCATCCGAGAGGTCGCGGGTTCGAGTTCGGCTACTGGGCAAAATATTCCCATTGGTACAACCAATGGGAACATTTTCAGAGCCTATGTACGCAACGCAACTGTCGTACGGTGAAGGGCAGCATCGTGATGAAACCCGGACATCACAAGGTGTGTGAACTCCTTAACGGCGATGGGCTCATTTTCTGTCACGTTGGGTTAATTACACTTGGCAAACCGTGGGCGTTTTGTCAGCAAGTGCCTCTACCTACCCCGCTTTGGGAAAAAAGGCGTGAAGTGTGTGTATTAAATGCCTGTCTGTGAGGCAAAAATTAGTCTTTTTGTATGGGGAGGAAAAAAAAATTTGCGTTTCCGCACTTTGTCGCCATAGCGAATAACGTTTCTAAGACCATTGCTCGGGGTCCTTTTACACGCAGTATAAACGTGTGGTGACGGCGAATAGAATACATGTGTCACCACCCCAGCCCAACTTTTCCCGTCATAGGGGTCGTAAGAGACGACCGAGGGAGCTCTCCAGAGAACGGGCAGCAGCGCTCTCTGTGAGTTAAACCACAGCACCACTGCGATCGCCAACCCGCCTGCCAAGCGCGGCGATTACTGGCATTTCACCCCAAATGACGGATCTCATTGGGGGAGTACCCTCGTCCAGTAGTGGACGTTATGTGGCTGATGATGATGATAAACGAGTGAGTGGCTTCACAGTTTCCCATAAACCCTTCCATCCTTAAGTAGCTTAAAATAACCCTTTCTCACTGAGTGAATTTATATCTTGCTTTCCTTTACAAGTGCAGCCATAATAACTGTTTTTTTTAAACTTTATTCTGCATAATTATATTTTTAACTGACTTGAAGAATGGAGACAATAATTTAACTAGCCGTATTTTATTATTTTTGGGTACCTATTATTTTATTTATTTGGCTTCGTTTATATTTCTATTTTTTAGACTACGAAACATGCCGATTTTGTAATTTATGTTTTGTATGTTTTATGTTAAGGTTCAATTCCATAAAATGACACATTTTGTTTTGTGTCACTTTTGTTCTGACTGTGCGATATGTCATATCATTACACTATTACTAGCTGTCCCGGCAGACATAATTTGTTTTGCCATAATAAGTTGCCTTTGTACCCCGTGTATTGGGAGAAATACAACTGGTAGATAACATAAAAAATAGATAATAGCCGATTCTCAGACCTACTGAATACATATATAAACTTTGGTAAAAATCGGTAAAACCGTTTCGGAGGAGTACGGTAACTAACATTGTGACATGGACAATATATATATGTATAAGATGTGTTATTTAAAAAAAAAGTTTGTTAAATTATGCCTACCATACAAATATAGGAGCCGCCTCAGACCAAAAACAACTAGACCTTCAGAAACAGATCTCTGTCCTACCAAAACGTATGGTATTCTGGATACAAATTCGGGAATAAAATTCGGTCGCGCAGTATTTTTTTTGTATGACAAGCAATGTAAACCTACCCTTACAACCGAGAGACCTTGAGCCCTAATATCCCATCATCGCGACATCAACTCGATGATGCTCTTCCGCAGCACAGTACTGTCACGACTCCGTCACATGTCACCCACATAACTTGGGCTTTATATCTCTTATCAATATATGAACTGAGAGTTCAAAAAAAATATTTTTACTTTTGTAGATTTAGCTCGTATCACGCTATTTAATAATATGAAAGTAATTGTAACTGGTTTTAACGTTGTGTGCAATGAAAATTGTACGAGACGATGGATCTACTTAAAGTGGTCAAATGTAATGGCATGTCCATAGGAACGATTTGAGATGAAATTATCGTATTTTCACGCTGGCGAACAAAGTAATAATGCTATGGCTATTTTCATGCTTCCGCATCAAATATCTACAGTTGAAACGTAGCATTTAATTTTATAGAGCTACTAGTTGACGCCCCGCGATTTCATTCGCGTTTTTAGTAGAACCTGTAGTGCAATTCTCGTATTTTCGTCGATACTAAAAAAGTCTCAACTTAGTCCAAATTCTCTTGTTACTATCGTTCTCGTGTTACTATCGAATTTCAATAGTACGTCAAACGGCTCGGAATCGACAAAGCGTATTCTCGTAAACAAACAAAACTAAAATTACTCTTCTCAACCAAACGGTATTCAGGTAATTTTTGAACTCGACTAAACTCGAGCGTAAGCTAAACCAAAACGTAATCGTGATCGAGCCAAAATACGAGAATGGCACTACTGAATCCCAAATTTCAAGCGTCTAACTTGAACCGGTTAGATTTTTCATACAAAATAATTTTCCCGTTTATTCCCGTTCCCGTTGAGAATTTCAGGAATCCCTTTCTTAGTGCACCCCTATGGTACCTAAGCTACGTCCGTTCCAAATTTCAACTGTCTATGTTTCGCCGTTTGGGCTGTGCGTTGATTTGTCAGTCAGTCAGCTTCATCTTTTATATATTAAAATGAAAGGACTACTTTACTACTAAAGCGTCTGTGGTCCAGTTGGTCGGATACTTGACTTGTAACTGGGAGGTCGCGGGTTCGAGTCCGGCTACTATTATCCTGAGCCACTATTTTCCCACTGCAGGGCAAAGGCCTCCTCCTCTCCTTTCACGCCGTGCGATCTATTACTTATATGTAAGAATAAACTTAGACCCCCATTATTACTCTCTTAGGGGATGAATTTAAGAAAATCCTCAGTCAGATAAACATCATAAAAGGATACCCTGTGTATTTCAGCTCACTAGAGTCAAGGGTTTAGGTTGGGCGTTGATGGGTCAGTGTTGAATGAATGAGTCAGGAAATTGAGCTTTATTATATCCCCCATCGCGCTTTTACAATAGGACAACCAGGAGAACGGCAAAACGTCATCCATATCAGGGATATAACATTTACGTGAAGTAAACAGTTTGCGTCCACTTTTATAGTGCGAACCGCCAGGATGTGGAATGACTTGCCGGAGTCTGTGTCCTGCGCAGTACAGTATGAAGGTCTTCGAGTCGCGGGTGAATAGGTACCTAATGAACAAGTGTGCTCCATCGTATACCACATCGCTGCTTAATATCAGGTAGGATAGTGGAAAAACGATTGTTCGTTGCAAATAGAAAAATATTTCGATTACTATAAAATTAAGAATATTCTATTATTACAAATATTAAGAATACGCTACAGCCGATAACACGATTCAAATATGGCAAATGAAGTCGAGGACGGAATACCTTTCACTATAAAACAGCTGACAAAGTAGGTACAACCGTACAGCAGGTAATTCATATGGCTGCAGAGAAAATTGCTCACGTACCTAAGACAATCATGTTACGACATAAAGAAGATTATGGTCTGCCAGTTGATTGTGTAGAAAGATCTAGAAACTCTTGAGTAGTTGTGATCTGGGCGATAGATAATTATAGAGATACTAACAGTACAGTCGGCCAAGAATCTGCTCTACCACCCTAAGGTTGAAACTCATATTAATGTCATTAAACAATATGGTTCATTGTTCACTTGTCACAATATACCAACTTTACCTTATTGATGTTTTAGTGACACAGGAAGTGTCATCGAAACAGACCATTTTCTTGGCCGACCGTACTAGATACTAGCGTCTGTGGTCCAGTTGGTCGGATACTTGACTTGTAACCGGCAGGTCGCGGGTTCGAGTCCCGCTACTGTACGTGTACCAATGGGACTCTTTTTCAGAGCCTATGTACGCAACGCAACGGTCGTACGATGAAGGACAACATCGTGATGAAACCCGCGCACCACAAAGTGTGTGAACCCTATAACGGCGATGGGCTCACCCCCTGTCACGTTCGTTTAAATACATTTGTTTAACCGTGGGGATTTGCTTTATTAGCAAGTGCCTCTGCTTACCCCGCTTTGGGATTAAAAGGCGTGAAGTGTATATATCTATGTATATAAAACTCAAATTCCTGACTGATTAATATTCATCACTGAATCATCAACGCCCAGTCCTAAAACTTGATCCTACAAAGCTACAATTTTGCACAAGGGTTCTTATTATGATGTTTAGGTAAAATAAGAAAGGAGTTTTCAATATCCATCCTTTAAGGGGTTAAAAAAAGAGGGGTACAAGCTTTCACGTGAAAAAAGAAAATTTTGGAGTTATGGTTGGTGGTACCTATTTTAAATATAAATAAATACTAAATCTGCGCTAATAAAGCGAGGCGTTCACAAGTATTCAATACTCTTCTTTAAGTTTCTGTAGTGTGTAATTTTCCACGCAGCATTGAAATGTGATGTGTCCACCCTCACGTTTT
This sequence comes from Conopomorpha cramerella, assembly GCA_012932125.1. Classification (NCBI taxonomy): domain Eukaryota; kingdom Metazoa; phylum Arthropoda; class Insecta; order Lepidoptera; family Gracillariidae; genus Conopomorpha; species Conopomorpha cramerella. Next base: position 128 of record SJJU01005828.1, on the reverse strand, counting down.
AATGAGTTTTTGACACGACTTTGACTATTGACGACTTGATAGACTATAACAATGACACCAACTTGAACACGAAGGGAACTACTTTGTTTGTGGCAGAATTTTAGCTGAACATAAGAGCCAAGTATATA
>SJJU01005825.1:0-14569 GCA_012932125.1 Conopomorpha cramerella | reverse complement strand
CGATGGGCTCACCCCCTGTCACGTTGGGTTAAATACGCTTGGTGAACCGTGGGCATTTGCTTTAGCAAAATGTTTATTGGTAATATGTCTAAATATGTAAAAGGGAGCCCAGCATCATTATCAAACACCAGAATACATTCTCCTCCGCAAACAAGACGGAGCAACAACGCCAAGTTCTGCGTCGTCAGTTACTCTGCAAGATGTTTCATTTCCACGTACAATGAGTAGTGTGGTGATACTGTTTCGGCTGTGGAGGCGTGACGTTGGCAGGTGTCGCGTGCCGCCTCACGTGCTGTACTCGTTTGTCACTCGGTGACAGCCGCCGGCAGCTGCGGCCGCTCCGGGACACTTTTACACGTGATTACAATACATTCTGGATTGCGGTTCGCCGATGGATTCGTCACTTTTACATATCACTCGCGCTGTCCCGGACAATTTGTTTTGCCAAAGTAGAGGTTGTAGCCCGTATATTGAACAAAATGTAGCTGGCTGAAAAATTGAGTTTGGCCGATTCACGAACCTATCCGACTTGTACACAAAATTCCATAAAATTCGGTCCTTTTTCGGAGGAGTAAAGTAACTAATATTGTGACACGAAATTTCAGGGTGGGGCCTGCAACATGGGCGATAACTTTGAGAATCGACATTTTCAGTTATTCATATATTAGTGCTAGATATACAAAATCGATTAAAAAAGGCCTTCCCTAGTAAAATTTACTACACAAGCAATGTACGTTCCTTTTTTTCAGAACGCTCTTCCCTGACATTTAGTTGATATCACGCTAAAAATATTTGTTACATTCATTAGTATTCACTTTAAACCTACTATTTTCCCAAACAATGTACTTAGAAGTAACCGGTAAACATCAGACTATCTTATACGGGTCGAAATAATCTACACTACAACTTTTTACTTGTATTACAGACCCACCCTGTGTAATTTAATATTATTTTAGTAGTGGTACTGACAGACATTGCCCTATTTTTAACATGGGGAAATCCGTTATGGATACTCCACCGTTAATGGAGACAGCGGCGGGGTTATGTGGGACTCGCATCCACTAAAACCCCACGGTGACTGCTCCCGCGTCATTGTCGGGGCCCCCGGAACAGCCTGAGCCACTACGTCCAAGGGCGACCCCAGCCGGACAGACATTTATCTGCCTTAACTATAAGTGTTCATGAGTTAAATCCGTTAATTTTTTGCGCATCCGTCTTCTCCTGACCAGAACAAACCCAAGACGAAAGAAATTTTTGAAATCATTCCAGCCGTTCACGCGCGATACCGTGACCAAGGGGTTTCATTTTTATTTAAATAGATTTATGCATCGACCTTCAACTCGTGTAGTGAGTGGTATTTGTTTTTGCACACCGGCGTTTTTTAAGAAGAAATAGGTCGCAAAAGTTGTTTCCCTCCTACCTCTAACCCATATTTTAAATATCGATTTTTGTATGAATAATCTTACAATCGCTACCAATTTAATTTCGGCGGTATTGTGTCTGTTACGTTTGCGCACGACGCGAAGCCTTACTTTAAATTAAAAAGGAAACCTTTTAATTAATTTTTCTTGCCGAAAAGAAACTCATTGACAACCTATTGAAAACTAGCACTTGGGAAATTAAAATCGGTATTCAGATTCTCATTTTTCCGTTTTATTGTAAGGTGAGAGTATATTAAAGTATACCTATACGAAGTTATACCAAAAAGAGGAAGGATTCAATTGTTTAATTGAATAGGCTCTTAAGTGTGAGTATGAGTGAACTATTGGACTGAATTGAAAAAATATAACATCAGTGGAGAGTTTACCTAATCCCTGGCTAACATAGGATTTCATTTCCATTTCCATCTATCAAATCATGGTTTCACCTCTGTTTTGAACGGCGTCGAACTCCTCGTTTTCCATTTTGGTGTCTACAGTATTGAAAATCATCATGTCAGCCCACTGCTGGATAGACCTCCCCATAATCCCGTTTTGTGTCTTTCTTCGCCAATGTGGACCCCCGTCTTGACGAGAACGTCCGACCAGCTTGTTTCAGGTCCTCGCTGCTTTCTCTTCGTGGCGTAAATCGCGAAGGATTTAGTAGTTATATATACGACTAGCTGACCTGGCCTGAACCTATATGTTATTCTAGTTTATAAGCTACAATACTGCCAAGTTTCATCAATATCCGTCCAGTACTTTCGGCGTGAAAGAGTAACAAACACACAAACTTTCACGTTTATAATATTAGTAGGATACGTAAAAAGTTTCACAATGAAATTTTTTAGCCGCGTGACAGAGGCGTAAAAAAAATTGTATTTGAATGTTTGAATTTTCATGGAACATTAGACGGGGATGGGAATAATATGGCTCGACGGCGACACACGTTCGTTGAATACAAAATTCTCGTTTTAGGCATACCTTCCTCCAAGTAAAAGTAATCTTTGATTTTCCTGTTGTTTGAAATATTGTACAATATGTTAGCACATTGTACGTGTGAAGGGAATATTGTAAAAATCGTATATTTATAAGAAAAATCGTCAGAATGTAAACAAGTAGTCGTAGACAAAGATCGCGATTAACATTTGAACATGTCCACAATGTTCTCTACGGTTTTAATTTGTACAATTGCCAATACTACTGAGGATTCCTAAATTCAACCAGGTTTTAAAACAGGTTCATTATGTACTCAGGTTAAGTTAGATTAAACAATTTGTTTGCTATGCTTTCACACGTAAAGTGTACAACCGATCTTCACGTAATACACATGTTCTCAAGAAAGTTACTACTTAAAATTAGAACAAGGCTACTACATATATGTATAAGAATTGCTTAGCCGTGTAGTGACAGTGAATAGAATAAATGTGTTACTACCCCAGCCCAACTTTTTCCCGTCGTGGGGGTCGTAAGAGGCGACCATGGGAACCCTCCAGAGGACGAGACAGACATTATTTATAAAATACTAGCTGACCCGGGAAAGCATTGTTTTACCTATATCCATTATAAAACCGGAATTTAGAGAATCCCTTTCTTAGTACACCACTACGGTGCCTAAGCTAAGTCCTTGTCAAATTTCTAGTTCCTGTGTTTAGCCGTTCGGGCTGTGCGTTGATTGTGAGTCAGACAGTCAGGCAGCTTCTCCTTTTATATATTTAGAAAAGCATACCACGACCACAATCGTTGCTCGCGTTTTCTTTAACATGCTTTGATGTTCCTCACGCACCAGTGTGTCAGAGAAGTAAGCCGAGTTACGAGATTCATACATTTTTACGATCAGTACTTCTTATCTTTCTCGTAAATGGTTTCCGGGTTCGTGTGTATGATTTTTACACACGTGTAACGAAACGAAAAGTATTACCTTAGCTGCTGTAACTATGCTATAACTTAGCCTAGCGACTGAGTGTTACTTGAACTCTCTTTTTAACCTTAACGAGTTAAGGTAGCAGCACATGCTCAAAATGAAAATGAATCAAATTTTCACTTACTCTTGTAATTTTTCAGATAATTAAGAAAAAACCTCATATCATGTTATATCTTATTTCACAATTTTCTTCAAATATTTAACCTGTATCTGAAATACTATGTTTTTTTTAAATTTCACTCGCTTTCTCCGAAATCAAGAGAAACGTGCATGTAAAATAAAATAAAATACCTTGACTTCCCTAATAATATATTCATTCGACCTGTGACCTCCAGTAGGGAAGTCAAAGCATTCACTCCAAGACCACATCAGCCAGCTGCTCGATGTTATAACGTACCTAGATGAATTTATGCACAGTCATGAACGCTCCACGTTTTTCCATCACATCGGAGTTTCTGGAATAGGTATTATTTTATAAACGCGACAAAAATATACTGCAATCCGATAAGGATTCTTTTTTTTTAAACACGATGAAAAATTTTTACTTTTGCGTTTGACCATCATCAGCCTGATGTTAAGCAGCGATGTGGTCTACGATGGAGCACACTTGTCCATTAATACCTATTCTATGCAGACTATACTCGTAAAAAAACATCTATTTGAAACCGTAACGCGTAGGTGTCTGGATAGTTTCTCAAAACGCGCTCGTCATCATGAGTTAAGCATTCAATGTAAGACGTCCAACGCATTGTTTGCATGCCGTGTATGATGTTGATTGATTGAGCCGGGCAAAGGTGTGTGTATGAGGCCATCGTGACTCGTGTAAAATGCTTTTTGCATAAATATGATTGGTCTTTGTGCAATAAATACATTGACGAGAATAAAATAGACGCTCATAATTAAGGTGAAGAAATGTATACTTATCTGTATAATTTGACAATGTGTTTGAGGACCTCAACCATGAAATGTTTCAATATTTGTATCAGGCTTAACAGCATGAATAAGTTAAGAGTGATAAGAAAATACCCATTTAAGATTTCTTCTACTGTTTATGAATAAAATATACCTACTAAAATGAACTCAGTAAGAGAGTTTCAGTAGGTATCAATGTACCGAAACGAAAAAAGCAATCGGACACAAAAATCTTTTACAAAAACAGTAGTCAGTCAGTAGTACATTGAAAGAGTCATTTAAAAACATCATCAAGCTCGAAACATCCTTGGTTAAATCTTTTTTTTCGCTGCTTAACATCAGGTGATGGTCAAACGCTTGCTCACTGTGTTTAAAAAAAAATGACGACTATTTTAAACAGTGTTTTATTTTCTAACCGACTTCAAAAAGGTAGAAATTTCCTAATTCGACAGTAAACTCACATTTTTTAAATTATGGACTTGTTAAGTAATAGACGGGCGGTTAGTTATTAAAGGTTTGTAGCAACTACTGAGTTGTCGTTTGAAGAAAGACATTTCACGGAGTAACATAAGTTTCCTGGGTTCGCTTTATCAATCCCGGATAAACCTATCCAGTACCTGAATAAAGAAGTTATATGAAATAGCTTAGTAACTTCCGACATTAGACTACACCTGAGTGAACGTCAAAAAAAGTCATGCTTGTTTAATGTACTCTGAATATCACATCAATGAAATATAAAAAAAAATGTTAGATTTAAGATGCATCTCAATTTACATAATAACCAGTACAAATAAAAACCATTTGTTCGAGAATTGTTAGACAGTTTATCTTTATTTCACTAAATGAGGACGGAATTTTATTTTTATTTGTCACATTGTGTGACATTATACATTCAAAATCAACAAAAACATGCCGTTTTAATATCGTTGGGTAGTACCTAATTTACGATTCGTTAGTAGTAGTAGAAAAATTCTGGTAGTAAAATTTCTAATTATGAATAAAATAACAAAAATAAGTTTGATTTCCTTCTTTTAAACCAAGGCGACGAGAGCTAAAATAAAATATATTGTAACACATTGCCGGTTCTCCAACAAACGTCGCTTCGTCTCCTGGAATCGAATGCTTAACGAACTTTAAAATACATCTAGGAACGTTTTGAATACAAAACGAGATTTCTCATTTCACATACACGTGTAAATCCAACACGGCGTTAGAAATCTAGATGTAAACAGCATACTTTCCACTGGAAATAGAAAATGCCTTGTATCTATTTTAACGTAATTTTCTCGACACTGAGAAGAAATGAAATGAGGAAAATAATAGAGGAGAAAATCTCGAGGCGTTTCTCATTTTGCTTCGAGCATTTCTTAGTAGATGGTACTCCTCATTTTAAATATCAAAGAAAAAATAATATATGTATGATAAATTATTTATATATAGATAATGCATAGTTACATTTCTTGTGACAGGTTCTGAAAGAAATAATATATATTTTCCCTATTAATCTGCAAAATAACACAGACGGACTTATAAAATACATATCAGTGACATCAACAAAGTATGTCTAAATAGGTATTTGGTGTATGAATATATATTATATCTACGTCTGTGACGGCGTTATATGGTAATGGTATGGCGCCAAGGATGGTAAAATATGTAGAAGGTGATTCGGAAATATCTTTCTAAACCGAACTCTGCTTCATTAAGACTGACAAAAAAAATGTTCTTTTTATACAAAAATCCCAATCAGACAATCGTGTTTCTACAGACCGATCAACTTTTTTTTCGTACTGGGGCATTGCCACCTGTTGAAATGGACTCGGCTTTAAAAGTGTATTTCCCACACAACCTGTATATTTCACTGATAACATACTTGACGGTAAAATTATACTAACATAAAGAGTTAAGCCACTGTCAAGCTTTATATCAGTGAAATTCCTATGCATTTTACAATCCTTGCTTTGCTCTATGAAATAGTAGACTAGATGTACCCCAACGGAGTTATCCACAGTTTATGCCGTTCCCAAGGGAAATCCAGAATTAAATATAGCCAATGTATTTTTTCGTTGTATAGCTATATTATTATAAAGTTTAACCGAAATCCGTTTAGTAGTTTTTTTCGTGAAAGAGTATTAGTTACTCTACCAAACGTCCAAACTACCGCGTATATTATATTACTTATTTATATTATTAGTTGTAAGTAGAATTACTGTGATTTTATTAACGTAGATAATACTGGAGCTAGTTAACTCACGAACACTTTTTTATTGGCCATAAAGGCCCCCAAACCTCCTCAAAGTCCGTAGTTCTTGGGTTGCAATTTTTTTTCACCTTCGGGAACGCATATGAATTTTTGGGGTAAAATATTACTTGATATTGGGTATCCACTTCCCATATTTCATGAAGATCCGTTTGGTAGTTTTCACAAGTACCTACTATTTTATTAGATTTCGTATTCGACTTTGTATCATTATAATAATTTCTAACTTAAGATAAGGCAATAGAAGTGTTGTTCTTATCAAGTCAACTTACTTACTTTACATTACAATTTAATTATAAATATGGAGTTACTTATAGTAACAATATGTACAAAATAGAGGAAATGATCGCATTATGCATCTACGCCGATTAAATCCGAAAATCGTCCTTTAATTAATAGTAAAACCGTGGATTTTTAAAACGGAACCTATCCTGAAATACCCTTTTAAGCCGACCCCTACTGTTTCTGTAGACCCAACTGAATCCGTTTGACAGTTTTGGAGACAGGCGTGAAGTGTATGTTTATACTAATTCGTCCTCTCACTAAGAACTGTTTGACAGTACAATGATTTATGAAAATAATTAACTGTAAATTGGATGTTACTGTGGTGGAAATTAACAAGGAATGCCCCTTGCCCTACCTTGCGGGGAACCAGATCGATCGCAAACGTTGTCCCGACTTCGAAACCGAAATCAAATTAGCGATGGAAAGTTTCGGTCTAAACTTTTATTGGCCTAATCTTTCTTAATTCCACGATATGTCATGAAACGTGCTATAGTAAACATTTAAATGTGTGTTTGTTTGTTACGTTTTTACGCGAAGACTACTTCATCATAACACTTTTAACAGATATTATTGGATATATTAGCTATGTAACGTAGGCATAACATTTTATACCAATTTTTTACGGAAAAGCAATACACCGTGGGTTCCACCATCACGGGGTTAAATACCTACAACGACTGAGAAATAAGGCTAAAGTTAGAGTGTTGCGAGATACGTTCTGCTTTCAACACTATTCCGCATTTTTGTCACAAGTAAATAGCTATAAAACGTGCCCATTGATGTAAGATCATTTAGGAGAACTGCAAAACGTCATCCATACCAGGTGGATTTGCCATTTGCGCGAACCAAACGGTTTGCGTCCACTTTCATAGTGCGTACCGCCAGAATGTGGAACGACTTGCCGGAGTCTGTGTTTCCTGCGCAGTATAGTTTGAAGGTCTTCAAGTCGCGGGTGAATAGGTACCTACTGAACAAGTGTGCTCCATCGTAGACCACATCGCTGCTTAACATCAGAGGCAGGATGGTGGCCAAACGCTTGTTCTTAGTGATTAAAAAAAAAAGAGTTACTTACTATAAGACATCTTACATAACAATAATTCCGGAAAGTTTGCTGCCAAGGCGCACAGCTCGGTGCACCCACTGACTCGCTGAGATATTTTTGCTTCCACGCGCGGAAGTGAACTGCAGAATCGCGCTAAGAATTCCCTTTAAACTTACAGCCACGCGAGGGTCACATAGCTTTTAAAAGGAAAAAACCAACACATACCTCTGTCGCATGTAGGTAAAATATACTTTTGATGCTAAAGCGAGCTATCCAAGCGGAGTTCCCACACATTTTGTTATGTGGTTTCCTTACGGTCTTTTCCTTCCTCGTAAGAGCATTGAGTGGCATACTAGGTTCTGAAAAAAAGAGCCAGTAAACGTTTTGCAGTCATACTCTAAATCTTCAAGCGATCGCAAGTCAAGTGGCTTGACGACTTGAAAGGAATTTTCCGTTTTGTTAGATTAACCTACATTACATTTAGACGATTCCGTGTTCCGGTTCGTTCTAAAGAAAACAATAAACTCTATCCGCCATGAGTTATAGGTACATTATAGTTTCCAAGACGCAATATATTTCCATATTTTATTACTAGACTATTGTATAGGCAATAATATGGAGCCGTCTAAATAGGCCTTAGAGAAGTTTCTCTACCATAATTTAATTTTTCTTCTCTAAGTAGAAAAATTAAATTTACAACATGACATAAATATTCACTTTTACTTTCACCTACGTACTGTAATTGTACGTAGGTGAGCTACCGTTTGTAATGCGCTACCTACAAAGACCTCAATACTTGTGTACTGTCGTAGTATTTTAAAGTATCAAATGACGTGAGTCAAAACTACAAAGGGTCTGGACGGAAATTGCAATGGTAAAAGCTCTACAATTAATGGCTAACCAATCGCCCAATAGTTTCTTCAGTACCTCGAATATCCATTAGTCTTTTACACAGTGCGTTAGAAGAAACGCAGCTTGTATAAGTCATTCTTTGTACACAACCACGTCACAGAAAAACCCATTTACTTAGCAGTTTGAACAAAAAAAAATCACTCCCGTGGAGAAAAGCCATAAGCAATTCGCACCGACATTTATTCCCAAAGACAATTGTTGTGCCCGGAGTAAGTCTGGTTACTTCGCTCAGCATAATAAGTACAGGTACATAAATACTTATTTTCTTATTCAAATGTATTGGTTTGTCGCCCGAGTAACTTCAGCCATTCACATTGGAAAAACCACTCTAAAGCAAATCAAATAAGGCAGATATTAGAAAACAGTTTGCTCGCCGCATCTATGCCCCTCTCAAGAATGTTTTTATCATGAAATACAGTGAAATGGGTTAATGGCATTGGATTGTTCTGTTTGCCAAATAAGTACCTACATTTTATGTATTCAATGGCAACGTTTACTTCAGTTTACGTCCCTATGTATAGAACTAACGTCGAGACTTTGAAATTGCGCCTTCCAAGAATTTTACTTGAGATGGCAATAAAACTTTTTTAAATGAGATATTTATGGAAGAGGAAAGCATCCGAAGGCATATTGTCCTATTATAAAAAACCAATGTTATACTTCCTTAAAACATAACATACTTATACTACCAGGATCTGATGGTAAAAAAAAAGTTTAAAAAAAGCTATTTTCATTGCAAAATAAAAATGTCATCTGTCAACTGAAATATCGAGGAATAGGTAATTTTCTTTGACGTTTTTCTGATGGATTTTCGGGCGGAGAACTGTCATTACGGTCATAGTTTCCAAACAAAGTTTGACAGTATACGCAAATAAAAATCTTAGTATCTTTCCATATACATCGGAGGCCACAGATAAATGCCAATAAAATATATATTATACTAGTTGTCTCGGAAAACATTTGTTTTGCCGCCTTTGTACCCCGCGTATTGGAAGAAACAATTTAAACCTTCCCTGGACTTCTACGTGTAATTTAAGACCAACATTAGCCAAATCGGTCCAGCCGTTCTAGAGTTTTAGCGAGACTAACGAACATCAATTCATTTTTATAACATACTAGCTGTCACGGCAAACATTTATTTTGCCATAGGAGGTCGTGTTTGTACCCCGTGTATTGCAAGAAACACACCTTTTAAACTTTCCCTGGATTTCCACGTGTGATTCAAGACCACAATTAGCCAAATCGATCCAGTCGTTCTCGAGTTATAGCGAGACTAACGAACATCAATTCATTTTTATATAATAAGACTAGTTGTCCCGGCAAACATTTGTTTTGCCATAGGAAGTCGTACCCCGTGTATTGGAAGAAATATACCTTTTAAACCTTCCCTGGACTACCACGTGTGATTCAAGACCAAAATCAGCTCAATCGGCCCGGACGTTCTCGAGTTTTAGCGAGACTAACGAACAGCAATTCATTTTTATATATAAGAAGAAGATATATAGATATCTGCGCTGTCTGTGATAGCTTATATTAATTGCTATAAGCTTAGATACAGATATCTTACCATATCTTCGTAGTGTGTGGTGCACTTTAAGTAATCGTGACACTTACCACGAGTATCCATATCTGAGACCGATACATTGATTTTTTGCTGGATATCTGCCACTTATCCAGTCGGCTTTCCTCATCATCTTGAACACCGGGCTCTCTGTTATATTGTTTATATGTAGTACGACATTTAATAGAAATGTTTGGCCCTAAACATGCAAGAGTGAAAGATCAAGAGACATTTATCTTTCTTTTCCTTTTTGACTTCAGATCCTAGAGTATCCATGCCAAAACAATCATCCCAAAACAAATATAGTCTGGCTAAAATTCAAATGGTGTAAATTATTTCAAGCCATTCAAGTCATACCGATGTGATCCCGATACTTCAAAGTGCGTTGTTTTGGAATACATTTAATCTATAATAATACATACACAATGTTTAACTTTTTATATTATCATTTCATGTGATTGAATCCAAAATCGTTTTTCGTACAGAATAAAAATAATCATAAATATCGGCTCATAAACTATCCGCGAACACTCATAAATAAATATATGTTTACGGTCGAATTAAGAAACCTCCCTCTTTCTGAAGTGGCATATAAACGAGCAGAAAAGGCGTAGCTGTAAAACGACGATAATGTTACCCTAAAAAATGATATTCATACCTCAAAGTTACACGAACAAAAGGCAGTTTCGACTGTGACCTTCAACCCTGAAAGCCATAAAGGTCTATAAATTCAAACTCGATATCTTGGGCTTTATCTTTTCCTTATGACTTAGCCGTTCTCAATTTCCTTTTTTAAGTTTTAGAAAACTTTTAAAACACTTACTTCATTGTCTGTTGGTAGGTAGCTGTTATTTGATATACCGAGTCTTTGATATGGTTTTAGAAGCGTTGTTGGGCTTACCAATATGAAAACCTTTTACTATGACAACAATGTAGGGAAATTATGAAGAAATATTCAATCCCCATACAGAATGTCATCTCCCGAGGCAAAAATTAGTCCATTTTGTATGGAGATGATTTTTTTCCATTCTTCCCACATTGTCGTCATAATAAAAGGTTTTCAAAGGCCTTCATAATGAAGGCCAAAAACGCATCTAAAACCAAAGTTCGGGGTCCTTTTACACGAAGTATAATAAATTTAATTCCCAATTATGGCTCTAATAACATTAAAAGTATATTTTTTTAATTGTGATAATAGTTATTTTTAATAATGGGGAATTTTCTTTGACGTTTTCTGACAAATTTTCGGGCGGAGAACTGTCATTACTGTCATACTTTTCAAACAAAGTTTGGTTGGTTTCCAAACAAAGTTTGACAGTTTTCCGCCCGAAAATCTGTCAGAAAAACGTCAAAGAAAATTCCCCATTCGCAAAAATGATTAAAAGCAAAGTGTATCTAATTCAGTGTTTTGTCCTTTTGTATTATTTGACATTTCCATAAAAAGTGTGTGCAAAAGTCAAACAATTGGGTTTATTACACAATGAATATTTTTTTTATTAGTAAGGGTCTTTCAATATGCTCTACTTTTGAACTACGTGGATTCAATCAGGGGGCATCCAATAATAATTGCCACCTACTCGAAAGTAAATTAAATATTTACGTAAGCTTTTAGACGAGTAGACAGCAACTTTCTTTTTAAACGGTTTGAATGCGGTTTAAGTTTGGAACACTTGCCTATATAAAACGAATAATACTTATAAAATGATAACACTTAGGACGATTATAATTTCATAAGCAGGTCCCTACTTCAGAGAACGGACTACTTAAGAGCAAAGTTAGATCTCCACCGATATAACTCTATTCACCCTATAGGATTAGGAAGTATATTAACCACTTTAAGAAGTAATTTATTTAGAAATATTTCGTCGTCATTTAGGACTTTACACGGGTTTCAACTTTGCTATTTAATGAATCACTAGCGACTTGGCCCGGATTTGCATGATGCGGTCAATTATTTTTCTCAGATTTGGCTCATTTTATATATTTCCATTTTAGTCCATTTAGCAAAGAGGTAGGTCTTTGAATTTTAGTACTTAATTTTGTTTAAATTAATTGTTATGATATATAACACAATACAATCGCATGTTATAACTGCTAAGTCCTTCACTATTTCGTCGTAAAATGTTACAGGGTAAAACATAGCAAGGTGATATTCCCATTAACGAAAATCGCAAGGATACGAATGTATTTACTGTTTGATTTTAATCAAAGTGGTTGGGAGGACGACTTAAAATTGTTATCTGTGGACAGTAAATCTCGAACGAATGTGTAATAAATTTCACCTAGTATGCCTACAGTGGATTGTTCCGCTTTAAGCCGGCTTTTACGAGGGTAGAAAATTACCGCCATTGTTGTACCCCGGGCAAAGGGGCCACCAATCCCCGAGAATGGCTTTTGGATGCTGATATAATTTTATCTTCAAAACAACTCATTTCACCCACTTTACAAGCGATTAAGCGCTTTCAAAAACAGGACAGAACCAGGGCCCGTAAACTTTTGGTCCGTTTGTAGGTAAGTACATGTTTAAGCTACGGTATTTTTAGAAAAGGTTCAAGCTCGGTTCAACTGTCATTTAAGCGATTTTCGCGGATGCTTATTGCTTTTAAGCGGTGGACTAATTGTGCCCGACTTATCAGGTTTTTACCTTTTTTTACATACCTATATAATTTCATTTGTTTCTAGAACAAAGATAATGTTTATTTTTTTGTCATGGATTAAAAAGTTTGTGTCCTGTCCGTGGTTTCGACAGGTTCAAGAAACCATTCATCATTCATCAGGACAAAGAAACCATAGGTAACTTACGGTTTCTGAGTTATTGAACTTCAAATTTGCATGGGTTTAAGGAAACAGTGCAATGGATTTAACGTAGTTACAATAGAAACCCTTTCTTTATTCCTCTCGACGCCAGGAAGCGCCCTCTACTTCTCTCCACATATTTATGTTAAGCTATCAATTTAATAGTGTTTTAAGCGACTTCGAAAAAGAATCTGGAAGACCAGATAACCGCGTGGTGACGGCGAATAGAATACATTTGACACAACTCCAGCCCTACAGTTCCCGTCTGGGGGTTTGTAAGACGCGCCCGAGGGAACTCTGCAGAGGACGAATAGCAGCGCTCTCTGGGAGTTATCCCCCCCCCCCCATTGATCATGGAAACCATTCATGGAAACCACCATATCACACTAATTGAATTCGATTCTTATTTCTATTTGTTCACAATAGTAATATTATGTTATGATCATTTTTATAGCTTGATTCCCAAAATTGTTATTGGCTGAATGATGAATGAACTCCTTAGGGTGTCTAGGATACTATGCTAGGTCAGGCTGTGGAACATTACCATCCTTTAGATCATAAAATATTAACTTCTTCCGAGACTAAAACGATGCCGTTATATAAAGAATCAGGCCAACCCTTTGATGATTTTTGACGCAATTAATTTAATGTAAATCTGCAGGAAATTATTTCCATGGCTTTGCGCGAATAATTAGGGTGCGTAAAATACAAATACCTTCAGCGTCACAAATTTTGAATTCTATTGAAATTCTGAACTCCGCCTCCTGAATAATTAAATTCTAGATAAGATTATTATTATTATTATTTATTATTACACAACAAGAATTGCATTACAGGTTGCCATTATGCGCAAAACTTATAAACTAACGAACTAAAACTTATGCTTACTTAAATAAACAATTTCAAACTTTTGGTCACACAAATATGATAAAATGCATTTATTATTTCTTGTCAACTAAATTAATGAGTCAGTTGCTGGTCTGAGACGTAACTAATATCAGCTTAACCGGAAGTTCAGATTCACCGGAAATGACGATATATAACATATTATACAGATGCGAAAGAGATTATTGGGCGTTAGCCGCACCGCTTTATTGTCGATACAGTCACAATTTCTCCGAATTCGCAGCTTTATTATGTTTCCAAAGCCAACGATTTGCATCGACTTTTATAATACGTAACGCAACCACAAAAATATGAAATGACTTACCGGAGTATGTGTTTCCTGCTCAGTATAGTCTGGAGGTCTTTAAGTCACGGGTGAATAGGTACCTAATGAACGATTGTGCGATGTGTGTAGACCACATCGCTGCTTAACATTAGGTAGGATGGTGGTCAACACTTGTTTGTAGTATTTTTTTAAAGGACCTTTGTAAACAATCCAAGCGAACCTAATAGGAATTATGGCGTAATTTCATGTGTAAGTCTAATATGAATGAGACTACACTGCGACAAGGAT
>SJJU01005812.1:0-14613 GCA_012932125.1 Conopomorpha cramerella | reverse complement strand
TTAGCACCTGCGTCAATTGGTACGTTAATGTCCATCGCCGGTTCATCCAGGGAGCAAAGCTAGGGAGTATACTACAGGTCGTAAAGTTGGTGTAGGGTGGTGTAGGTATTCATTAAGATTGAAATTAAAACTACGAAAATGTCTTCTCTGAAAAGTAATATGTGCTTAATCATTTTCATTATGTGGGTACTTATCTAAATTTTTTTGTGATAAGGAACTTCAGAATAGGTAGGTATGGTTCTATAAGTCCTCCGCTCGGTGCGTGCTGATCCACTAAGCACTCAGAAGGCACCGGCATCACACACACAATACGCCGGCGTACAGATCCTCATCTTTGAACAGAAGAAACGAGATCTGGGTGGCAAACGACCCTTAGGATCCGAATCTTACAGGGAACCGCTGCTGTGGGTTAAACGTTTGTATCAATTTAGTACCTCTACACCGTAAAAGTAACATTCCTACTGTAGTAGTAAATACAGGTGGAAGTAGCAAATAAAAAATAGTAATCATCAGTACCCATGAATTACTTTGATTGATCCACTATATAAAAATATCACTGTTGGGACCACAAATATGTACATTCTAAACACGAGTGATTATATTCTCTTTGATTCTAAATGCTAAAATGATGAAAGTTGGTGTTGAGGTTTTTGTTTTCATTGTACAGCGACATCTATGGAAGTTTTCATGATCTACGTTATCGAAATGTTAACCGCAAATAAGAACAGTTTACTCTGTACATCGTAGATGGCGTTACGTGCAATCCATTATATGCATACGGATATTAAGTTATCCAATAAAAAATAAAGGCAAAGTCGGATTATGTTATACTTTCAGGAAATGTATCAATAATTCAGCATAACTTCAAATAGACAAGCAAAGTTATAGCCTTTTTATTTACACACAGACTGATTTGAAAGGAAACTAGGATGTAAAATATTCCTGTTTAGGAACGCAAGGTATAGACGTCAGTGTGACATTGTCAAATTGAACAGAACGGTTTGTTTTGGTTTCATGTTTGTTTTGCTTTTGCTCTTGAACGTTGATTACGAAATATCCTGATCACATTCACTCAATTAAATGCCCACTTAACGTTGTCTCAACCGATGCACACAATTGGCTTCAACCGAAAGCTCGTTTATGAAACCCACGCGTTTTGGTCAAATGGGACATTACCACAATGGCGACAAACGTTGTTTGGTGGGCTTGTTATATTGATTTCACAATGACTCATGTTTGTGTATGATACGGTTCATTGGCGGCCAACAGGAGCAGCTAAGTGACAATACCGAGTTGAAACTGTTAGTCTCTACATTGCCCTGTATGATCCAGTAAGTAAACTTTTAATTTTTTTCATCATTAATGGATTGCACATCACATCTTATATCTAAAACTGCATTATTATAACAGAAACTATGTCACGCCCACGACCACAATGGCAGCTGGCAGCTCTTGCAGCCCACCGCAGAGACATGGAGCTTCGTAAAGCTGAGGAACTGAAGAAGGTCGCTCAATACTATGAGGCCCATACAAATGCTTCCAAACATCATGAACAATGGACTACAAGCGACTACTATGAAAAAGCTAAAAAAGATGCTGAGAAATTCAGTGAAGATAAATTAAAAGCTATGTAAGTTTATTTTAACCCATTAGAACCCACTGACTGTGCTTGGAGACTGACAAGTTTTTTAAACTCTATTGATAATAAAAGTCAAAATCAATTAAAGAGTAAGTATTCTTCTGGGCGTTAATGGGTTAATACAGTATAGGGATACATTCATCATCATCATCCTATATTTGTCCACTGCTGGAGATAGGCTTCTCCTATTGCACACCATTGTGGTTTGTTTTCGGCTAAACCAAGTCCACCCTTCCTAAATGACAGGTTGATTACAGAGATTTCTTGTCATTGAAATTGTAATTTTTTCAGGAGGCTAGAAGAGCGCCGCAAGAAGCTTGAGATGATGCTCTTTCAGGAGCACATGCAGTACCAGTCGGAGCTGAAGAGCCTCGCTTCACAACCAAAGCTGTTCAAAAATGGGTCAGTCTGATGCACCAAATAAAATTTTACTGCTTTACTGTGTTTTTTTTTGGTTTGTAATTTATTGAAGTAGTTAGTAATGTAACAGTTAGTTGTTTGTCGACTTGTTTTTTTTTATTTGATTTTTGACATAGCTTTTGTAGTTTACATAAAACATTCTAGATGTTTCTCTATACATTTGTTGTTTAACTCAGTAATGCATGGGCTTATGACCAAGGGTTAATGAACATATTGTAGAGAGAGAGAGACAGTAGTATTTGATAACAAGTAATTACAAATTGATATCACCATATGGTACATACATATTAGGTACCAAATTTATGTTTTTTTATAGTAGCTTGAGGAGTGTGGACGTAAAATAAGTTTTGCAACAAATAAACAAAGTGTATGTAATTTATTTTTTGGATTACCTGTAGTTACACATTATATTGAAAACACCAATACATATGGCTGGCCAAGAAAGTGGTCAATGACTTTAACTTTTTTTTTATTGGCAATCTATTAATTTGTGCCAATCATTGGTGCCACTGTCCTGTGTAAAAGAACTAATTATAGTAATTATGACGAAAGGCTACTGCACTACGATGAGTTTCGATGACATTTCTTGTGTCACTACAACATCAATAACATTGAGTTGTCATATTGTGACAAGTAAAGAAATAAGCCTTATTGTCCAATGACATTCATATGTTTCTTGGCCGACTGTACATTACACATTATGATGCATACAATAAACATTGGAACCAAGTGGACATGGATACGGGTTATGAAAAAAATTAACAGCATCTTCATTTCAGTATCACTATCCTTATTTTCGTCTAAAATAGTATCAAAATCTTCCAGGTCATTCATAAATAATGTGCCGACTTCAACACTCCAAGACATCAACCAGGGAATCAAAGACAAGGAGGATGCTCTCCGGAGACACGAGGCTGAACTCCGACTGCACCATGCCTGGAGGCTGAACCAGCCTGAGCTGAGAGCTGCAAGTTCTTATATTGCTAATGGGAAACTAAAATCAGCTTGGTGAGTTGACTGTTTTAATCAGTGTAACCATGTTTTGCCATTCAATCAAGTTTATTGAGGCCACATATAAGATTTTTCTGAGAAAATCACATTAATATTATAAAGGCGAAAGTTTGTGAGTCTGTATGTTTGTTACTTCTTCATGTCTAAACGGCTGGGGTGATTTTAACTAAATTTTGTATGGAGTTGGCTGACAGACTGGATTAACACATAGGTTATACATTTATCTACAAATTCCCACGGGACATTTGCGAATAAGGCCGCCGGGGTACCGCTAGTATTGTATGAAAAATATTTCATATTCTGAAGTAGAAAAAAAAGGATTTGTAATGCTTGAGGCGTATTTTGTCCTTTACCTCTGAGTATTGTTATTTTTATAATTTGTCTGGGGTACGTACTTTGACGTCTAGAGATTAGGTAAAAAACGTCGCATGTCAATATTTGAAACCTATGAAATATTTGAACCACGACGCAAAATTAATCCAAAATAAGCATTCAGTATTTTCTGAAAAAAAATAAACATTTTCAAAAGTTTACACTGATTCCAGGATGGAGCAAATAGTTGAGAAGGAGATGCAGAAGAAACGTGACGAAGAGGAGAATAGGAAGATCCTGGAGGAGAGAGACGCGGCGCTGCGCCGTCAGATAGAGCTCGAGGAAGCGCGTCTTAAGGAGAAAGAGACGCGGATAAGGGTACATACATGCTCTTTGTCAGATTAATAGTTTTAGGATTTGCATTTTTGGGCGTGAATGAAAACAACGATTTTCTAATGGATCTAGTTATGACGAGTTCCATTAGTTACTATTAAATTGTGTACTATGGAACAATCTGTAAACCAACTCTGAGCGAACAGAACGCATCCGTGTGTCGAATCGAACCGGGTTGCTTGTGTGGCCACTACGAACACCTACTATGATAAATTAAAGTATGTCAAAACAATGCATTTCATTCATTTTCAACATCATGTTTCATAAAGACATTTACAGTTTAAGATCTACAAAATCGATATTTAAAAAGAAAAAGTGAAAAGTGTAAGTTTATTTTTTCAAAGCAACCGGGTTCGATTCCCGAGCTGAGTACAGTTCTTTTTTCAAATAAAGTATTAATGCAGTTTTTCTTTTTATCAAAATCGGTCACATGGTTCCTAAGAACAAATCTTCGTATGTCTTATAGTTTCATACTTTCCCATACTGACCGATTTGAATGAGCCACCCTGTATATTATCAGGCTAGAAATTACCTTGGAGTGATCACATCTTCTCATCGGATGAGTATACATAATACATTGATTTTCAATTGTTGTTGCTATGGTGACGCAGTGGATAATGTTAAAACTGTGACACAACGGACTCATCTGTTCGTGACGTGGTAGGTTGAAATAGCTAGACATCAAGTACGTAAAGTATATACTTAAGAATTTATGGTCGTCATATAATTTATGGCTATGACGTTATTACGTCCGTGACGTCACTTTATTTATATTCTTGACGTCACGTCATTTATGTTCGTGGTGTTACGATGTGGTTGAACTACTCACTACATTTGTTTCTTCCTAATAACATCGCGTTTTCAGCAGTTTGGTTACTATTGTTTGGTGAAATAGAAATGTACACCTTTATTTTGACAATATTCTCATTTCAGTATGAACTATTTTGACTGATACAAAGATGCACTGTAACTTTGACACTACCAAGTAGCGTAGATTTTTACACCACCATACGAAATAGCTGAACTACTGGGATCGGAAGTTACCATCCAATCGTAGATCAAGAACCATAATATAATTCATGTCATCATACTAATTTATGTTAGTAACGCCAGTTTATAAATTCTTGTGAAGTTACCATAGATATGTACTAATTCTACTATTATTAATTTCAGGAACTGCGGGGCAGCTTAGAAGGTCAAATAGCCGAATTAGCCGACAAAGAACAAGCCGTCAAAGAGTTACGAAAACAAGAGGAAAAGCACAACTTAATACTTGACGAACTTCAGTTCATAACGAAAGAAAGAGAAAGAGAGCTGCACAAAATAGTGTCGGAAAGGGACACACTGATCGTCAATATGGGGCTGTACAAGTTTAAGTTGAAACAAAGAGTGGTTGAGGTTTTGAAGGAGATTGATCTGGACATCGCTATCATGGAGAAGATACGAAGATCACTGCTTAAGGTATGTGTAATGTTTTTTCTATAAATATGTTTTATAGAAGTGTTGAAACTTTAGCCAGAAACCATAGCCACCAATAGAAAGGCTTAAATGTTGGCTTTGGGCGAAGAACAATTACCCTTAAGTGAACCTGATTCTCAGTCAGTCATTAAGGAAATTAAAATATTTTCATGAAGGTGGAATGGGATGTTACGCCTTTTCTACGTTAGATGGCAGTGTAGTGTTGATAAGCTGCTCGGAGGCCTCTAATTTAGTTTAATGACCAAGCCTGCGGTCCGTGTCGGCTCAACATGTCGTATGAAATACGGAATCGGTCGGAAATCCCGTTTATAGGCAGTCCCGTTTATACCCATCAGGGGATCCATCCAATGTATCGGCTATGATCATTCTACTACGAGTGTACAAGAGATTCGAGACAGCGAGCTGAATAAGGACAAACTGGTTTAAAAATTGTTAATTTACTACATTTTCTGACTTACTTAAGTCCTATGCCCAGTGGTACTAAGGGACTACAAGATGGCGCCACGCCGTCCTGTACTCTGCGACTGCCCTGGCATCGGAGCAGCTCAGCCCTCAGACTACACTTGGTGGTTTCTAAATACAGAAGGTTTTAATTTCATAACATAGTTTTTAAATTATCATATTGGTAATACTCAATTGCTGTGTTATTTAGATTTAGTCGTGTGCCTTCGTCCGACAGTCCCGGTATACATTTTACTTTATATTACGGAAACAAATTGAAATAATTTTACTTGACGTTTTCAGGACTCTGAGAACGAGAGAGAAAAAACAATATCGTACAAACGGGTGCTGGATGAAGCGTTTATAGAGTTAGAAGAGCACAGAGAGAGGGAGAGACAGAGACAGAAGAACATCGAAGCCATGTACGACGGTGAGGCTAGACAGATCAACGATAAGCAGGACAAGGTAAGATCGACGAGCAAGTATGTTTAGTATACATCCGTAGATTTGTTCCGAAGTACGATATCTTTGTATTACGCGTGGCAGAGCAGTAATAACTGAGAGTCGCTCGAGACAACTAAAATAATTCTCGCGCTTATGTTGAAAGGGCACATTTTTATCTGAACTAGACAGCAGACTAGTGCAGGCTTTTAGGCTGTGATATCAAAATATACCACCTAAACAACCAACCTTCAGGAAATACTACTCTGACTCGTGATACATGGCGCGGCGCTTCAAGGCTATAGTCGGCGTCATCTAAGAAGCAAATTCTGACCCATGAACAAATTTTAACCCATGTGTGGCTGTAACAATATATCACAGCGTTGAACATTCTATTTGGTATTTGTTTTTTTTCATAAATTATTAGTGCCGTGATTTTTAGTTCATGAATCATCATGGCCTAATTTCGTAAATATAATAAGCTCTGCAGGCCTAGCACGCGCGATAAGATAGTCACGACATAGAACAAATACGCACTCTGGCTGTAATGTCACGCTTCGCGCTACTCAACTTATTTCAACGAATCGCAGCGGGTTATATGTCTTGTCACTTTTTTCTTGCGAGCGCTGTGCTAGCCTCCTAGCAATTATTATGCAAGGCTAATAAACACTTAGAACTTAATATAGAAACCATAAGTTTTACACCTATGGTTTCTATGCAAAAAAATATCTTCGCCGTTGCTGTAATAATGTGGTACTCGGCAACGTCTACCTTAAAAAATAAAAATGCCTCATTTACACCCGTTATAAGATTGATATTCTTGTCAGATGTGGGCCAAAGAGCGGGAAGCTCGCGCGCTTCTCATGGCAGAAGTGCTGTCAGCACTGAGACGACAAGTGGAAGAGAAGATAGAGATGAACCGGCAGCGGCAGAAGGCGAATGTTCTAGAACGAGAGAAGATTGTACAAGAGATGGAAGACTTCAATCAAGAAGTCAGAGCTAAGGAGCGGGAGTCGCAGGTTTGTATTTACGACGGAGCACACATGTTCACTTGGCTGAATGTTTTCTTAATGTTTTCATTTCCCATTATAAACGTCATTCATTTTATAGACGTACGAAGTTCTTCTGTTAGCGGGTATAATGGTTGGTCTAGTCTCAGAATTACGTATATTAGGTCCTGTGGATAATTTAAAATTTACCCTATTTGGCGGTGTAAAGTCACAAAATCAACTTGACTCTTGAATAACTAGAAAAAAAAACGCAACAATATCCGTGCGTAGTTTTAAAGATCGAAGAATACCATAGAGATAGACAGTGGGAAGCGTCTTTTGTTTTATCTTGTGTAAGAACTATGTTAGATATATTTACATATGTACATACCATCACATCTTTAATCTGCAAAAGGATAGAACCTTAGGATGACAAGGACTGTTCCGCTATATTAATGGTGGGCATACATGATCCTTCCTATCGTCCAATCGTCATGACGAATAGAATTGACCGTGTGTGCGAGTGGATTTCTAACTGTCATGCCAATCCACTCTAACTGAACCAATCGGTAGCGTCATGCCGATTGGACGATAGGAAGGATCATGTATGCCCACCATAAGCATAAGGAGTTAATAATGTCAGTAGGCTTTCAGTTATAAGTAATAATCTAGGTCATAATCTGAATACACCTAAATAATATTCTATTTAGAAAAAATGATATATATATTTAATTGGAGAGGCCTATGTCCAGCAGTGGACAAATATGGGCTGATCTTGATATTTAATTCCAAAAACCTCACAATTGCAGCTTCAAAAGTCCCAGTACAGCAGCATAACGTCACTCCAGTCGGAGCTGAACAGCCTCAAGGTACAACGCGACCAGCTGGAGAAGGCGGTGTCTGAGGAGGCGGACATTCGAGCTGCCCTTCAGCACGAGAAGGAGATACGTAAGGAGATTGCTAACATGCAGAGGAAGGGCAGCGGACTTATTGAAGGAAGAAGGAACGCTTGGTGCTAGAAGTCTTTTGTTATAGCTAGAGGGCAGTGGCGTGCACGCCATAGAGGCAAAAATACACTGCCTACCTTAGTATTTTGGTTACCCGACCTAATAATAGAGTTATTGCTAGATCTTTTTTTGTTGTACCTACTCACGACATAGCCTAACAAATGCCCTGTGTTTTGTGGGTGAGTAGATAGGTAGGTTACCTATGTTTCGTAAAGACAAGTTATTTATACATAGGTGTCAATCCTTGGGGATTACTGCCTACCTTGTCGTAAAAGCCAGTGCACGCCACTGTTAGAGGGTACGCTATGTCTTTTTTATATGCTTTTGTACATTCAAGTACTGACTGAAGCAATGGTCTGACGAGAACGCCACACTTTATAGCCACGTGCCTAAAAAGTCTTAACAAAAGTAACACTAACCATAACCTACTATGTACTAACCCATAACCTCCTAACGAATAAAATACTATGTGTAACTTGTTCAGTGTTTTGTCCTGTTCTCTCATTCATTGACGTGTACAACATATTTGTACAACAGCCATGTTAAATAAGGAAATTACCGACCGGTCTAGTCAATATAGGTCTAGTACAAACATATTTTATCGGCGCCTATTGATTGATATAAGTACTTATAAAATAAATTGATATTTTTTGATATTACGTAATAATTATAAAATTAACTAGATACCGTTATGAGTCTTGTAAAAACAACCTATAGTTGGGCTCATCTAATAAGTGATTTCTGATAGGTCGACTGACGTGTGTGATAGTGTTGTATTGAAAACATTCGAATGCGTGAGAATCGATGTGTATGTGTAGTGTATCGATTGAAGTCGTCATACATATTTTTTATCTCCCAACGGCGACCATGATAGGCTAAGGTAATACCGTAAAAACATTAATTCATCAAAATGGACTCTGTTATATATGTATAACTTTATACATATACATGTGCAAAACATTCATTTTTATTCTACCACACTTTTACATTCGATTCAATAAGCACGTGTCCAAAATCTAAACGATTCAACTTGATAAATCAACAAAAAAATCCCAGCACTAGATTATTGATGAAAAAGAAACGCAAAGGAATAGAATGTTCAGTGCTGTTACCGGCATACATTTTGAGGTTAATTATTTCCGTTCTAAAAATATTCCATGTTTTTCATGGTCGTTCTCAATGTGTCAGAAATCACTTATTAGATGAGCCCAACTATAAATAGAAAATTAAATAAGGTATTTATGCAACATTTTTTTGGTGTATCACTTAATATCTGTGTAGTGACATATCGCAGATAGATCAGCTGGCTTATTCTTTCATACACTAACTATGTAAAACGGAGCGTAGTCTGACCGCAACCGATATAGCGCGCCTTAAGTCCTGCGCGGGGAAGTGAGGGGGGTGACGTTGGACTTATAGTCTGTTTATTAATTCGAGAAGTATTGTTTTAAAGCAGTGCATTGATATGTGTGACTTCAGGTCAACAACTCAAGTGTTTTTAGTGGACTAAGTAATTTGTACATCGCCGAATATCTTTAAATCAGATGATGTTATGTCGTCTGTCCTACATAACCCCTAATAATTGTAAGTAGCCTACAATAATAATACTCTAGAATAATAATAAATATCAAACATTGGTAGAAAAAAATCGAACTTTGAACTTAATACAATCTTAGATAACGATAAGATAAAATATATTTTTTCACATAAAGACTGATTGCATTTTGTATAACGTCATTATAAGTAATTAACAGCGAGCTTTGTGTTTTTGTAAACGAATAAAAATGATGTGCCTTTTATAACAATTTGTTTTACTCTTGTTTGTTTTACTGGCGTCTGTAGTCCAGTTAGTCGGATACTTGACTCGTAACCGGGAGGTCGCGGGTTCGAGTCCGGCTACTGGACGTGTACCAATAGGACTCTTTTTGAGAGCCTATGAACGCAATGCAACGCTCGTATGGTGAAGGACAACATCGTAATGAAACCCGCACACCACAAGGTGTGTGAACCCTCTAACGGCGATGGGCTCACGCGGTCGCCTGGCGGACCCCCACGGCGGAAAAAGTTGGGCTGTAGTAGTAACAGTAGTAAACACATATTGTATTCTATTCGTCATCACCACACGGCTTCGACTAATGAATATTAAATGTAATTTATAATAATTCCTTCTGTCTGAGGTGCTTATGATTATCATTGTTTAACATTATGACTGATAATATACTTATTTAGAACATTATGCATCAAAACATTTAGTTTCAAGGGGACACAATTTCAACGAGACACAGTGTCAACAGAACACAACCGCACCGTACCTACGTACGAGTTGGTACGGTGAGCGTGTGCCAGATCTCAAGTCAGCAAAAGGGTCTCGATTCAGCATAATGCCACAGTTACCTGCGGCGCTGGTGTTCCGCCGATACCCCGCTTATATAATAACTATTAAATTGCAAATTGAAAAACCTCCGATTTTAAATGTCCTGTCGTGCCCTTTCAATTGTTACCCCGCTTGAACATATTTGTATAAACTCTACTTTTTATCCCCAATTTTAACCACCATAACTTTTGAATAAATTAACCAATTTTAATTTAATAAACATATTTTAAACATACGTGTCGTGGTCTTTCATTTTATACCCCACTTGAACATATTTACTCATGTAGAATTTTTCTTCCCCACTTTCAACCCCCATACATTTTGAGTGGGTGAACCGATATCGATGAAACATAGCAAAGAACACGCTCGATCAAATCAGCTTTCAAACAAAGAAAACTCTACTGTTAGCTTTATTAGTTTGAGAGATATGATGCCACAGACAGACAGGTCAAACTTATAGCACCCCTCTTTTTGCGTCGGGGGGTTAAAAACCGAAAGCCGCCGACAGCCGGCTGTTGCACATTTTTTAAAGTAGTGGCTTGATATTTTAACGTTGAACTAACAGATGGCGCTAGGTGTTGCGTTATAAGTTTCACTAACGAGGGACGTACCTACTACGATTCGTTATTAGAGAAAATCCTGCGGTATAAAAAATGTGAAGTAGGTGGTACTGTCCGCTAAGAATTAAAATATCGTCATCAGTTTTGATGGCGATGTGTTAATAAAACATCAGTAAATAATGTTTTTATAGTTTTACGTTAAACATCAGTACCTAAACAGTTATTAATGATTATGTTTATTTTTCAAAATTTTAATTACCTACTTTTTGCAAAACTACCAATAAATGCGCATTGGTAATGTACTGTAGCTCCTATAGATTTTTCCTAATAAATAAATACTTAGATAAATCGATTTTCTATATTGTAACAAGAAAAAAAACAACGTTAATGTCTAATGTTACAATACTAATTACACTTTAGTGTGGTAGACCAGATTCTTGGCCGACTGTACATAGGTAGATGACTGTTTACTATATTATGTATAGGTGAGGTGATAAGATCATTTTGTTTTATTCTTTATCATTACTATCAGAGTGATACACTCCGGTGCTTTTCGAAAAGGTAGGGACAAGGTAGGGATATTAATATTGACATAGAATTAATCGTTTTTTTTCCAACAATAAGTACTAATTGTAGTTCGAATATGGTACCTATTCTAGATTCCTTACCATGATGAAACATGTCTAATATCAAAGTAGCAGTCGTTATTTTAAGATAAATTTGCTTTGAAATTTTACTAAGTAACTGTAGGTATACATGTTTTGCACGTGACTGTATACGTCACGAATATTGCCAGATCTCGACACTGAAGAATATCGTGTCTGGTGCATACAAGAAAATCATGTAAACACGTCAGATTTTGCAATTTGTGTTTATAAACGACTTTACGACGTACGGGAAAGCGGGCCGGGAACTAATCTCCGGGAAGCAAAAGAAGTGGCGTCTATGTGCAAGGGTTTATAATAAACATATTCCCGGCTCCGGAACACTCTCGGAACAGACTATGTGCGCCGTCACTTTTATGCCACCGCCACACTAACGTGATATGTTAATAATTTAATACTAGCGTCGTAATTAAGATTTATAGCCATTGGTAATTTTATAATGCCAATCAGTAGGTATTTCGAATGGCGGTAAATTAATGTACAATAGATAAACTCTAGTGTAACCACAGCACTTCACGCAGTAGGTAATTTAAATGTTAACATCCCTGTAGATGTGTGAGTGCACGCAGCCTTATAGGCTAGAGGGTTTGATGTCATAAGGAGCAATTGCTGTCGGTGACTGGATGAGGAAACTATAAGATTATTTATCTACCTAAGCGCTTTGGCGCGCCTTGTAGGAAGCTAGAGTTCAGTGGACACAGTTGATTCATTGAAATCCAATAACACAACTACCGCTTTACAAAACTATACGCATAAGAATTATGGTCACGTATAATTTTTGATGCACAAGGCATAATGACTTGAACCGGGAAGCCAAGGCTTGCTGAGTAGGTAAACCTAGGTACCTTCCGTTTGAAATATTTTGCCAATATAGTACGTTATTAACACTTTTTGTGTGCATTTAGGTAATGTACGTATAGATCTTCCTCTAGAATCACTATCTACTAAAGAATACCGCATATAAATTCGTTGCTTAGTTTTAAAGTTCTAAGCGTACATAGGGACAGACAGCAGGAGGCGACTTTGTTTTGTATTAATTGATTGATTGATAACATTTTATAGCACCAATCACCGTTGTTACACTCGCGTAAATTTTATTCTCACAAAACGTAGTACTCTTATTTCTACCAGTACTGGTCATTTAGAAACTTACCGACATGGAGTTTTTTATTTGGGGTTTCTTGTATCTACAGTCGGCCAAGAAGAGTCTGGTCTACCACTCTAAGGTTGAAGCCCACTAGTGGACGCCCCGCGATTTCATTCGCGCACTTTCAGTATTAATTTCTATTAAAAAATACTACAATCAAGTTTTAGAACCACAACTCCAAAATTAACTTCGTTCTCATAATATTAACCCCTTTTTTACTCGTGAACATCACAAAAAGGACCCCTGTGCAAAATTTCAGCGTTCTAGGGTTAATAGTTTCGGTTGGCCGTTGATCAGTCAATGATGAATGAGTCAGTCCGGGGTTCGAGTTTTATGTATATGGTTTAGGCATTAAGGTTCATATTTTACTTCTCCTAATATAACAACTCTACCACATCAGTGATCCCACAGTGCCTGAAGAGAAAGGTCTTCAATCAGTGTGTCCTACCTGTAATGACATACGGAGCTTAGACGTGGACACTGACGGCACGGCTGGCCCACAAGCTCAAAGTCGCACAGCGTGCTATGGAAAGGGCTATGCTCGGCGTTTCTCTGAAGGATCGAATCAGAAATGAAGTGGTCCGACAGAGAACCAAAGTCATCGACATAGCTCATCGTTTTAGCAAGCTGAAGTGGCAGTTGGCCGGCCATATTTGCCGTAGAACCGATGACCGTTGGGGAAAACGAGTTCTCGAGTGGAGACCGCGTCTCGGCAAACGGAGTGTTGGACGCCCTCAGGCAAGGTGGACTGATGATATACGCAAGATGGCTGGCAGAAGCTGGATGCGAGAAGCCGAAAACAGATCACAGTGACGTGCAATTGGAGAGGCCTATGTGAGAGGCCTATGAGCAGTGGACAAGTATGGGCTGATGATGATGATGATGAACAACTCTACCTTAATGATGTTTTAGTGACACATATATTGTGATTAAAACGATAGACTACTCCCCAGCTGTACTTCTTACTTCTATAGGATATTTCACCATTTCCTATTGACGTACCTACGTAAGTTAATTCGAAACGAGCTAAACGAAAAATAAATTCACCTCTGCACACAATCTTACCTATCAGCTGATTTCCACATTATAGTAAGATTTTTTTTGTTATTTTGACATAGGGTTCCTTGGGGAAAGTTGTTTAATATCGAGGGCTGGGTCACTTTCGCGAGTTTCGCTAACATTTTTAATTTGTCCTTTTAAACAACTCTTAAAGTAAGGATCTTTGTCCTCCTAGAGACACGGTATAAATGACTATCATATAGATATAGCTAGGAAAAGTTTCAGTAATTATTCGTAAGTATTTAGTTATACAATCTATTGAAGACGACCGGTATATATAGGGTGTTCCAAAAGTAGACGTCAAGGCTAACTCGCTCGTGTCATAGGAGCTTACAATGGACAGGTTATCGAAAAAAAATATCAACAATATTAATTTTCCTGCCCTTATCCCACACTAGGTGGGGTCGGCAACATGTTTCTTTTCGCCATTTTATAATTATTTTCATTGATGTGTGAGCTTTCAAGCTGAGGTTACTAACTTATTAATAAAACACGTGTACCAATGGGACTCTTTTTCGGAGCCTATGTACGCAACGTATCGCTTGTTCGGTGAAGGACAAGATCGTGATGAAACCCGCCTACTACAAGGTGTGTGAACCCTATAACGGCGATGGGCTCACCCCCTGTCTCGTTGGGTTAAATACGCTTGGTGAGCCGTGGGCATGGCTCTGCCTAC
>SJJU01005810.1:0-32728 GCA_012932125.1 Conopomorpha cramerella | reverse complement strand
ACTGATCCCGGCGGGGCCTAGCCTTGTGTCTCGGAGCCCACATAGTGATTAAAGTAAAGACGGTATAGGAACAAGAGGCTTGCTATTGGCTCATGATGCTGTGGGTTCGAGAAATATACCATTTGTATCTTGTCGGTTGATTCCTTTTCGATAATATCCACTAATCACATTTATACATATAATATAACAATTTATACACAAATGGTTATTTTTTTCAGAGGTTATCATCAGTACGTCATGCAACGTTCCTAAAGTAAAGGAAAAAGTCGTGAGAAAAACCTACGATGACGCTGAACGTGGGTCCAAACTGTAGGCCAGATACTCGTATTATGTCGGTACATAACACTTTGTTTAAATACCCATATTTAGTCAAATGTCGGTATTTGAAGTGACTTGTAAGTTAACAAGTTGTTTCGGCTTACATTTGTTTTTCCATAGCAACCTTTCATCCTGTGTATTGGAATGAATACAGTCGTCTAGCCGGTAAAAAATAGATATAGACG
This sequence comes from Conopomorpha cramerella, assembly GCA_012932125.1. Taxonomy (NCBI): domain Eukaryota; kingdom Metazoa; phylum Arthropoda; class Insecta; order Lepidoptera; family Gracillariidae; genus Conopomorpha; species Conopomorpha cramerella. Next base: position 32,225 of record SJJU01005810.1, on the reverse strand, counting down.
ATGCTCAGACTTACTGAATCCATATGAATATTATAAATGCGAATCTGTCTGTCTGTCTGCTTTCACGTCAAAACTATAGGACCGATGTAAAAAAAAAGGCTATACAGATAGTTCAGCCTGAGGAGGACATAGGCTATTAAAAATCTATTTTTTATAGATTTTTTTTTAAATAACGAATATTGGCAAGACAATGCTTGCCGACTTGCCTTGCAGCTAGTAGGTACCAGTGGCGTGCACTGGCTTTTACGACAAGGTAGGCAGTAATCCCCAAAGATTGACACCTGTGTATAGGTAACTTGTCTTTACAAAATATAGGTACCTATCTCTACTCGCACACAAAACACAGGGCCTTCGTTAGCTTATGTCGTGAATACAACAAAAAGGATCTAGCGATAACTCTATTATAAGGTCGGATAACCAAAATACTAAGGTAGGCGGTGTCTTTTTGCCTATATGGTGTGCTCGCCACTGGTAGGTACGTAAAATTACATTTCATAAAAATTGGCCAAACTATTGCGTACCTATGTGATTTTTAACTTTAAAAACTCCAGTAAATATTATGTTGAATAAACAGATTTATTTATTACAAAGAGGCAGTAGAAAATATTTCAGTAGGTAAGTACGAAATACTTCATCGAGTTTACAACAAACAAAAACCAAAAGTTTCCAGTACGTTTATGCAATACAAAGGTCGTTTCGGTTGATTGGTAGGTGGTTTATATAATGAACGACTTTAGCTTTAATAATGTAAACAATCAAAAACTCGTTCTGAACGAGTAATCTGTAATCTCATCGGGCATATCATTTATATTGTCAACCTTGTATTTTTGCATTTTAGGCCTCTTTTCTGAAACGTTACTCAAACATCAGACTCTTATTACACGCAACGTTTGTTCTGCTCTAATTGTATTTGTGTAAAAAGGACAAACTGTTTTTAAGGTAAAATTGACTGCAGAATCAACCTTGCACGTCGTTGAGACTTTTAATATTAACATTAATGCCTCCCAAATCCAACTTGAAACGTGCGCGCTTACTTATTTTATATATTACTGAAATGTATTTGCTCTTAGATGTGTCCCGCGGTTATACCCACAATTTATCGAGTGGCAAATTCTGGATAGATAATGTGGATTTCTATTATCGGTTCTATACACAGATTGCATTACCCTCATCACAACAACTTCACAAACTTAACCTCTATACTTATTTTCACATTGTAATTGTAAGATTGACAATGGTAAGATTGCAAAAGGCGACCTTATCGCTCAGAGCGATTTCTAGTAGGTGTTGCTATACGGTCCAATATGACTTTTTTATTAGTTCAGAACTCTGACAAAACTAGATATGCAGGTACCACCCTCAGTATTTCTCTTTCTAAGCAATATGTATTACTTATACATACTATTGTGTGTAGTACATTACAGGGTATTCCCTGTTACGCCGTAAGGGACAGAAGATAAATAAGTATATCTGGCTCTTTCACTTCTGCATGTTTAACTTAACGTTGTCTCGTTTTATTCTAAACGTCAGTTTCAAATTGCAAGTCTAGTTTTTTTTGGTCTGAGCTTCAGAACGTGCCTGCTAACCGGTCATTTATGTATTTTTTTACTTTTAATCCCATCTTTGTCCATTCCTATTTCTGTAGCCAGTTCTCCCCGTTCTGACTTCGCGTCGTCGGGTAAAGCTTGTGGTATGTTTATCACTCGCGTTTTTATGTTCGTAGCGAAAACAAGAGTGTTGTTTCCTTAAAGTCCTCATGGCCACCGGTTATCGGAATACAATAAGCGAAGGAGGTCACTCGCGTACCGCTGCGTGGACTAGATTCCGGCTTAAAAAATCGTTTTAGTACATACGACTAGACTAGGTACGTGGGAATTTAGAAGTACATTTTATGAAAGTTGATTTATCTACCCATCTATCTATGTATTTGGACATAAAAAGTAAAATTAATTAAAATGAAAATAACACGTGCCAAAAAGTCTGATTATAGTGAGACAATAATAGTATGTTACAGTTATCACATTATGTTACCTCATTTTTACATAATATTAGGAATGTTTAATGTTGTTTTGGTAGTAGGTACCTATAGCTTAGCCATCATTTAAAATGTTACCTAAGCACGGATCTCTCCTCAAGTAACTTTTGTTGTACTTGTGTTTGAATAAAAGAGACGTTCTATGTATTGGCTACTATTATAGTTTTTGAATAAGGGTCTTATTGCTCGAGCTTTACTTATACGTCGTGTTAAGAATAAACATGAAGTAACCTGACACAAATACCCTCTAAAACAAGATTTGCCATCTCCAAAACAAGTGGAGTTACAAAAAAAACATAGCTCAAATGTATGTAATGAACATATCACGACGTCGTCCAAAAACATCACTACTTAACTTTGAAGCGGTAATATTTTTAGTTTAGTTAAGTACTAGTTTATTTGCCAATGTACATTATTAACGTAGTACTTAGTATGTATTATACATTCATCAAGAATCACTTTTTCTATTTAAAAAGTCGCCTCCGTTTATACCAACCAAATCCGTCGCATAGTTTTAAAGATTTAACCATACATAGGGACAGACAGAGGGAGGCTACGCGACGTTTTATACTATGTGTATGTACTTACCTATTGCTTTTAAATATGTTTGTTAATTCTCGAAATATGGAAGTTAGTGTTCGGACTTTACTGTACAAGACAAAGGGGAAGTTAGTGAACTTCGGGTTTTACTGTATAAAAAAAAGGTTATGTTTACGTTTTAGAGTGTACTAATCAACAACACAAACAACCAAAACATACCTGAATGACATATCGTCGAAAAGACCCATTTTCCTCTTCCTGTACCTAAGCACGTTAAACTTGGATTTACCTACGTCATGAAATACTTAATTCACAACATAAAAACACCACAGTAATTAATTAAACATTTAAATCGCGGGAGTTGATCACTGGACCAAGAGTTACATGCGTTTCGTTCGCGAGTCTGCGGAAATATGGCGTTTTTAGTTTGTCTTTAAAAAAACGTGTTATGGTCGCTCTATCTCTGCAATATTGAACAACAAGTTACCAATGATTTTTTTTCTTGAATAAATTACCTTTTCATACCTAACTAAAATGGTTGCCAGGTAGCCGGTTCAAAGTATAATTTAAGGTTTACAAAAACATGTACGCTTTACCTCCTAGCTTAGGAACAAAACATCGATCCAAGTTTTAATTAAGTAACATCAACGTGAGAATCTTATTACTGAAGAATGTAATTCTAAGGCGAATGAAAAAGTCATTCTTTATTTTTTTTTACTGTAATGAATGATTACTGAAATAGATCATTCTTCATTTTTAATTAGGTATATACATGAACTGCTCGAAGAACTTAGTTAAATTGTACAGTATTACAAAATCAAATAGTTCCTTTGTATTTAAATATGTTGGAATATCTCTATTAGTGACGGATGCGAATTAATCCAAACGACCGTTTCCATTATGAAAGTATAGTTGGCGTCAAAAGACCTCTATTGTTTCGTGGAAAATGTCATTAGAGGCGAGTTTGTGGCTAGCTGGCGTGCCTTGCGATATTTTTGCATCACAGACCCATCGGTACACCAGAGGGTGTCGAATCGAAAGTTATTTGATCTCAATAAATGTCCATTGCTTACAAATGATGATATACATACAATGTATGGGTAGTGGCGAAATCATGAATGTATTCGCATGATTTCGTTCCACAAATTATTATTGAACTTACGGTAACAGGTTGAAAAGAGAGTTGGTGGACGGTATTGCGGTCGTTGTTTCCGTGGAAACCATCCTGCCTTTTGTTAGGTGACAAAATCTGGTGACACTTTCACGAACAGCTACTAAGTGAAGTTTTCATTGTGGCCCGATGCATTGCGCCACTGCGCTGGCGTCTCGATTGAGTTCACATTTCGTCGCGGCTTACCGACGACATTTTTAATCACGAGGTTAGAAAAAAACTAACAGTTCCCAAATTCTTATGTTGGTATTATTTATCCACTAAATTCTATCTTTCACTTTTATGGAATTTCGCGCGTTGTAGTTACCGACATCTAGTTAGTAAATATTATTGTTTCGTATTAAAAAAACTTACAAAGTCACTGTCTGTTTAGGTATGTATGTACGTTTATAAGAATTTAAATTTCTCGACGTTACATGCCTAGTTAAGAAACATTGATTCAGTAACACTATACACTCTGACCTGTTCCGCGTACGAACGAACTATGACCGGCGCAGACAACAATAGGAGATGAAATAGACATGAATCAGGGTAAATAACAAACGGTTTTTACACGTAACGTAGGTACGCGCGTGAATCACTGTCAACACATTTGTATGTCCTGAACAAATTGACAAATGGTTTATGTAATTAGAATAGTAGAATACTCTCGAGTGTCGATTAATAATCGATTATCGGCGTAGGTCCGTACCTGTATGGTGATTAGTGTCCGTGTTGCTGGTCCAACATGAACTGACGGAAGAAGCTCCGTAAGGCCAGGGTTTACCGCGTCCAGCCGCCGCCGCCGCCGTCGTCTGCGTCTCGTCGATAACAGGTCGACATGTTTTTTTATAAAGCTCTTTATTTCACATCACAATCACACAATGGTACTCAGGTAGTCTGGAGTACTTAACTGTTCAAAAGACTTACTGTTTAATAGGAACCTTTTTTGGAAAGTTTTTATTTTTTAAGAGAATCGGTTGTATGTATTATTTTATGCGCACACGCACTGCCACATTATAAATACGCGCAACCGCGGTTAAAACCGTTTGTAGCTAAACCCAAATGCATACTACATTGAATACAGAAATCGACGGCCGGCCGGACGATATGTTAACGAATTCAAATTAAATTGTTCAGTGTAGTTAATTTCGTGAATAATTCACGTCAAAGTAGCTGCTGCATCAGTTGATTGTTTGTTTTTTTTTTCAGATGTCGAACGACTGACTGTTTCAATAGCGAATCCAATTTGAACATGATGTTTAATACAAAAAAAAAACGTTTTAACTCAAGAGTCAGTTCAAGTGGCTAACAAATGTTTACCTTGAAGGTGAGCAATTGGTAGAATTCTAACAAAAAGAATCCTCTGTAAACACTTTTTCCTTAACTTCTGAATATAATGCCTACGAAAATTACCTAAAGTCGATCTTTAGTACAATCGAGATAACGGAAGTTAGTGCGAAATCGTGCTGCAATAATGAGTATACCTACGTCTAACAATCCAAACAAATGACGGAACTAACTTTTATGCTGGCTTTTAAATAGGTAACCTACTCGCAGCGTTCCGTGCATTAGTTCTAAATTGACGTGAAAATACTATTAACATAGTTGCTTATTGTATAATAGAATTTGAAATATACAAAGCATGATGTTTAGTTTCACATCGTAACAAAAACCGTTAAGCTGCTTGCCTCGTAGACGGGTCACTCGACTTGCATTCGGAAGGTTTTTGGGTTCGATGCCGGATGCAGATGCGTTGTTTAAATAGAGCACATTATAATTTTTTTCAACACCGTTTCATAAGAGTAGAGAATCTTTAGTTTCCCAGCATTGTCGTCATAGTAAGGTTGACATTCAATTTACGCGATCCAAACGGTTACCTAATGAATAAGTGTGCTAAACACCTCGCTGCTTAACATCAGACAGGGTGGTGGTTGGTTTTAAATAAAAGGCAATTTATAAGGTGTAGTTGGAAACCCTAGACCGCCTAGCTGGAGGACCTAGGGTCCGTTTTTGTACGACAATAGTACCTGTCTGTCTGCAGCATGAAAACAAACGAAATTACGTTAAAAAAATACTTTTGTCTAAAAATGGAGCCAATGACACTGCATTAGAATTTTCAAATTTCAACTTTGGTTTCCGAATTGCCAAAACTAAAATTCTCGTTGGACTCTTTTTCTGGATTTCATAACTGTTTTTATGTATTATTAATCGCACTAGTCGTCCTTACGGCTTTCCTCGATTTCTCTGGGATTCTGCGATCCTGCTTTATTCATCATCACGAAGTTCTTCATAAAGAAGAAAACTCCTCCGTTTTTAAGTAAAATATTAACGATTAATAATGAAGTAGTATCCTAAGGTGTTTTCAAGATTCTACACAGACTATATATCAAAGAAAAATAAACGTGATTATGCGCACATAGACAATGTCGGGTTCAGAACAATTATAGAGTTTAAAAGTACCTACTTACGAGAACACGTTGCTTTGTAGAATCATTGTAGCGATTAAATTCTTCCCTGAGTCGAACTCGTTTGAGGTAAGGTTCAAGTCACCTGTACTTCTATCTTTTGACGTCAGTCATGAAGGCTTATCTTACTAATAATATAAGTTCAAAAGTTTCTTAGTAAAAATACGAAAGTTTGTGATTTTGTACTTATGTTTCATAAATTATCACGAAAAATTTGATTTCGAATAAAAAAAGAACGGGTTCTGAAGAAGGATTTTGTACAAGTATATTGTAACTAGATTTAGATGATATATAGCTTAGATTTTATTTCGAAATTCACACAGGAACGGAATAAAGGAAATAAACCCCGGGGCGTAAGCTATACAATTTATAATAAGTGATAAGCTTGCGAAGCAAATGCCCACGGTTCAACATCATGAAAGGAGTTAGCGTCTATTGTGGTGTGGTATGCTCAAGTCTGGTTTCATCACGATGTTTTTCTTTAGGTACCGTAAGAGCGTTCCGTTGCGACTTAATTACTTACATACATTATAGATCCTGACAAAGAGACCCAAATGTATTTTAATAGAACTACGGAACTTACTCTTCAAAAGATATTTTTTATAATTAGAATCCTGATAGCTGTATGTGTAGGTGGCCTTGAGAGCCATTGATTCGACTGAAAGATAATATTAAATTGACTACACGGCCCTGTAGAAACCACACTTAGGCCTAACATAAAGTAATTCAAAAGCCTATAATTATTGTAAGACAGTCAGCTCAAATTACATTGTTTCTGTACAGATCTAAATGGCCGAAAACCGGTTAATTTTATCACATGACTGTCAAAACTATTTACATAACTGCCTCGTTTTTAAATATTGATGCATATTGTGGGAAACTCCCAATGTCAGTATCATGGAGATACGATTGTCAGTGCTAAAAATCTATCTATAAATCCTTGTGAATTATTAGAAGTGTTTCCATGTGTGATTGTTAAACATTTTCAAAGTCATGGTACTTTTTTTTTCCGTGGGGCGTGGGGGAATCCTTATGGATACCCTGCCGCCATGGGGACAGCGAACGGGGTAGTGTCGGACTCTTACCGATTAAACCCCCACGATGACCTCCGTGTCACGGATAAGGGCGGGTCCCGGGAGTACCCGAAGGAGTTGCGTCAGGACCCGTCCAAGCGATCTGTCCAGTATTCGGACTCCATCTCTGGGAAAATGGTTACGTGTCTGCCCCAGCGACCTCCATCGCCGACGGCGGTTACCAGGTCATACGGTAACCGCCGCCCTTCTCGGGGCCGTACAAGCAGGTGCCGGGGACCCCACACCGACACCCACGACCCCAAGGACCCCTTTTAGGACGCCTTATACGCCAGGCAGGGAATACCGTAGTCCTATTCTTGTCTAAACGCCCGGAACTACAGGGCTCAACATCATGGTACTTTGCACAACCGAGATGACATTTTTTTATTAAAACTTTCGGGTAATCCTACCTATCGACGTTTGTGATCACGTAAAAACTTCATTTTTTTTAAAGCTTTTATTTTATTTGTTTGTCCACGGTGTTAATATATACAATCCTAACAGACGTAACAGTAGTACGTACGTACGTACGTAGTACTCAGTGAAATCTGGCTATTTAATTATAAAGTAGATATTGGAGGAAATCAATCTTGTAAGAAGCGAAATCTTGTAAAAATATATAATACACAGGATGGTGGTCAAACGCTTGTTCATAGTGATTAAAAAAAAAAAACACTTCACGCCTTTTAAATCACAAAACGGAGTAGGCAGAGGCACTAGCTACGCAAATGCCCGCGGTTCACCACTCATTTTTAACCCAACGTCACGTGGGGTTCAGCCCATCGCCATTACAGGTTTTCAATTATTAATATATTAACTATATAGGCATATATTAGTACACCTGTTTCCACGCGAAACATTTCGAACATATTTTAAAGAAACTTTTAAAATAATATACATAACTTATAAGTACAAAGGAATAACATGAATGCATCATTTTTTGATACGAAATTACCACGGTCAAGGTATAAGTAAGCAGATCCTCAGCAGTAATATTAACAATCAATAACACGAGTCATAGTTTGAAATCAGTTTAAGGCCTCCCCCTTTTCCTCACCTTCCACTCCCCATGATTTCATCCGTGTTTATCAGTTTTTTTTACAACTTGCACATTTTTTTAATTTTAGTAAGATTGACTATTATTTTATTGAAATGTTATACAGCTTATGTTATTTGACCATAGTGTGTGCCACTAAAATCGTTCTGGTAGTTTCGGATACCATCATCATCATCATGAAATTATATGTTTTCTCCTCTTCACGCTTTGCCAATTTTCCTAACTTAGGTACTAGAGGCAACAATTATTATTAGTCGGGCAATAAAGGTCCACGACCGTTATGATAATAATGTAGTTTTCCTTACGGTGTTTTCATTTACCGTAGATCCTGTATTTTTTATCTCTTCTACCTGCTACACCTACTTGCTTATTGATGACATAATTAGATAATGGGAAATTTAATAAACTCTCTAATAAAAATACATAAACTCCCTAGAAACCCAGTTTTACTTTAAATGAGATAACTAGTAAACAAACATCACAAGATTACAAATGAAGACAATCCTAATTTTACTAATTTCATCCATGTGGACAGTTGTTAGCACTAGTTCAGTTATTCACGTGTTAATTTATGTACAAACTGGAAACCGTAAAGCGTATTTTCATTAGTTTTTATCAAAAGTTTCATTGCAACAAATTTTCTTCGCGTAAAATGACAGTACATTGTCAATCATCTTTTCAGTTCAGATTTGCTTTGTTTGTTTACTAGTTATCTAATTTAAAGAAAAACGTACTATACTCGGTATCGGTACAAGCTATTGAAAAACTGTTCACTGATCCTGAAAGTGCTTCACGAACTCTATATGACAGAATCGCTGATTTTTTCTGTAGATCAAGTTTATTCTGTAGTATTATTGCTACCGTTAGATGGAGCTCGTGAAGCACGACCAGGATCTTGTTTTTAGAAATAGTCGAGTGAGATCACTTATCGTTTCCACCCTGTAAAGTTACATGTATTACGTACCTACGTCAGTATGAAATATTCCATGACTGTGCTACCAGTATAAGGCTCAAGTTCATTAACTTTAACGAATCGATATGACGCACAGAGATGCCAGTTTTGCGTGGAAAATCCGCTTTCGAGATTAACATAGGAAAGCTGTTCAATAGATATGTGAAGTTGTTAGCATGCGACAGTTAAGTAGTTTACATATTATTTTCGTGTAGCTAGGGTAGGAAGGAATTTATCTCAGCTTAACACATGAGGTACAGTAAAATAGACACGATATATTTTTATTGTTGAATGAAAGGGTCAAGTTAGGAAACGAGGAAGTAGGTACTTAGGTATGTAGCTAGATTTATCTATCAACCCGAACTAAGTAATAGAGCTAGAATGCTGAGTATAAGTGTGTTGTAGGTATTTATCACCACATTCCATGCATAAAGCATTAGGTTTCAAATTGGGGACTTAAATAAAATACGACAATATATAAAATGATAAAGTATACTAGTATGACATATGTGACTAGTTATACCTAAATCCCAATAGATGACTAAAGAAAATCTGTAGGTGCCTACCTATTACGGGAGTTTTCCATTACTCTATTAGATAGTCCTTCTTCTACCTCAGACTGAATTAGGTAACTTTGAGGGGCAAAATTTATATAAATGTCATCAGACCTGTCTTAATGTATGGATCTGAATGTTGGGGAACAAAGGTGACCGATGAAAGAAGAATACACGTGGCAGAGATGAGAATGTTACGATGGATGTGTGAAGTGACTTGAATGGACAGGATTAGGAAAGAGTATATGGTAGGAAACCTGATAGTAATACCAGTGACCGAAAAGATTAGGAGTAACAGATGAAGATGGTATGGGCACGTCATGAGGAGGGATGAAAACCATGTAACAAGGAAAGTGATGAGTGTGGAAGGATACAAGGGAAGAGAGAGAGCAAAGAAGGTATGGATTGACTGTGTGAAAAATTACATGTGCGTGAATGGTGTAGGTAACTGCAGAGATGACGAATGACAGATGAATGGCGAAAGCAATCGTGTTGCGCCGACCCCACCTAGTGTGGGATAAGGGCAGGAAAATGATGACTAAATTAGGTAGGTACCATTAACTAATAACTAAATTAATTAGAACCTTCTTGAAAAGAATGTCAAATGATCTGTGATCACTGTGGAACGCGGTAGATTGTCACTACGCTATACATATAACAAAGTTTCTCCGTAAAAGAAGTTATAGGTGGATAGGTGCTTAAGCAGATGGTTTTATTAGGAACGACCTTGTGATGCCAAAGCTCCCTCTTTTGGGAATTACGGAAGTGAGCGTAGGTGCAACAAAGTGTCAGGGAAAGTTGCCTATTATATGGTTCACCAAGCTACGTCATGCCATTTTATAAAGACTTATTTAGTTTGCAATTACCTACTAATTGTAACTAATTAAGTTATGATCAGGCAGGTATCTAGTGACTGTGTTAGGTTAGGTAAGTAAGTAGGTGCCTAGTTACTTATTGCTAATGCATAAGGTACCTAACTAACATAGCCACATCCATTGCCGCGTGTTGATCGACTTTGACCCTGCGCCCGCGCCGGCTGCGTACCTACCTAATCCTTGAATCAACAACGTGTCTAGACTGCCTTATATACAAGATCGCAGACCTTACACAGCTAACTATGAACTAATTGAGGTATTTTGATCTTAAACCAGTTACCTACACACCCAGCCAAGTTCATAAATTGTTGAACAAACGTTAATATTTATGAAAGTTTGAAAATAACGACACAGAAATTAAATTGTAGAAATAGGGGACCAAATGAAACTGGATTACAACTAATAATTCGTACATACTTAAAAATACACATGAGCTTGACTGTACAATCTTATATTATTGACCGTGAAAAGGATCCGTTTATATTCGCTTTGCGTACGATCGATCTTCAACAACAAAGGTAATTTTGTTGGACTTCACCTGGGAATTGCCTACTTATCGACATACCTATAGGTTTAATCACACCGAAGGTAATAAAATCTGCTTAATCATAACTGTTTAAGTAGGTAGGTAGGTACTAGGTATCTTTTTTATGTCGGTAGCCCAACAGTCTATTTTAATTTGTATTTTAGATTTAGCTACCTATCTAACTATAGGGGGAAAAGTAGTTAGATGTCAAATAGAAATTTCCTATTAATCACTATGTCGCTCTGTCCGTTGTTACTGTTTTTCTTAGAATTAATGACACATGAGAGAGATAGCTTATAAACCTATTTACCGGAAGTTTGGCACAAATCCTCTTGGGAATTTTATACTATTGTGATTTTTTACGATAGGTATGTAGGTTAGGTATAGGGACTTACCTACTTATCGATAAGGGGAATTGGGGTGGTGATATCGAATGAAACAAACAAGTATTCAATGTTAACGAATTGTGGTCGCCCATGAATCCAGGACTCAGTGACAACCACAGCCTGTGTAAACTACCTGTCTACTTAATCTTAAGATAAAAATACAGGTAATACGAACCAAAGGCCAGTCATCTCCGGTGGCAATGGAAGCGTGCGCCGGCGACACCTCACAACCTACGTTCAACCGATAGTATGCACCTACTGGCCGGTTAGACGTGAGCATCGAGAAGTCGCGGGTAGGTAGAACCTTGCACTCAATACCGAGCTATAATAGAGCTTACACTTTCATCTCAGTTACAACGGATTGTGACGTCAGGGCGCCACGCACTGCCTCAAAATTTCATGTCTTACGAAAGGGGGTCAGTAGTGCGTTGTCGATAATAATAGAGGTAAATGACCTTCACAGACCTTGACTGCCAGTCACTCAACCTTGGTGCCCTATGTATGTTACAAAATGAAGTAAGTCAGTATATAATAACCGTTATTATTTATAAGTAAAAGCTATGTCTTAGGTTCCAAAAAAAAATAGGTTTCATTATAAGAAGTAAGCGTTTCATTTACCTACGCTATGACTACGCTTTATGAAAGAATCACATCGTATTGAACGTCTATATAGCCTAGCTATCTAGTAAAAATGAAATGTATCGACTACCGCCGTCCCTGATCCTTGTTCAAACAGGAGGCAGGAAAAGAACCCAATAAAATGTCTCCTACAAGGTTACCCTTCTGAGAAATACTTAAATGAGGACCAGCTATATTAACATAGCCGTAACGGAAAAGCCCGGTGACACATACATGGCTGATCACTGCTCTTTTGGTTTGGTCCACACTTTTTATCAGGCAGATTAAAAGTAAAGAATTTCCATCGATCTTTAATATAGTTGGACAATCCTACAATCAATAAAAAGTGGTTGTTGCCCTGCGTTTAGGCGGCCGTTACGTGCTGGTCGCTTTTTGCACGATACCGTTCTTCGGGTGGGTCCTACCTACCTATACCTACGTACAGAAATAAATCATGTTGATAATGCCAACTCGAAGATCAGACTATTTTAAATCGATCCTGAGCGTATTGACATAAATTCACTCTCGATCGGTGATGGATGCGTGCTTTATTTTCTGTTGGTTTACGCCCTAATTAAAGGTTGTTAAGTCAAGTTTGAGGACTTCGGATTGCTTGAAAATAAGAATTTAGATTTAACACTATCTGATAGATAGGTACCTGCTCTCTTTCCTCTGATCGGTCCACCGGTGGACCAGACAATGGATCACAACTAACATAATTACCTACTAGGTGTATGATACACCCCCAGATGCCTTTCAGCTTGCTATTTAGTCCACTGGTGGGAAAACTAGGCACAGTGGACAAAGGGCTAAAGTTGATCTACATCGGCGACAGTTTTATCCACGAGATTGCAGTTAAGCCTCCTGTATTGCTTTCACCACGTCCTGCTTGGAAAACACATGCCTGAACTTGACCCTGCCTGAAGACTGGAAGAGAATACGCGAGTGGAAAAAGTTGTCTTGGTTAACATGCGTGCCATTGGAGTCACAATAATGACACCAAGGATCCTGGGTCTAATCACGAAAATGGGCAATGCAACCGGGATACTCACTTTCCTGACTTCCTGCTTCCGCCATACCATTTGCGTTTCGCCGTAGAAGTACGATAATAGTTGGCTATCTAGACGCATCCCAACGTTTTAAAAATAACACAATTATTTACTAATTACTTATTTGATTTATTTTTGCCTAATTTCTATTTTAATAAGAAATATTTTGTTGTGCACATACAATGTATAGGTACGTATAGGTATATAAAAGTGCACAAAAAAGGTGGGACTCTTGTTCCTACAGTTAACATAACCTCCTAAATAAGTAATAGTGCGTGTGATGTATTAAAATACAACTTGTATATCTTAAATATCTAAAACATCAAAGGTCCTACTAATAAACGCGGTATAACTATTCCCCAGGTACACCAAGCTCTACTCAACTTGTCAGTTGTATGACAAATACGAAATAACCAGTTTGAAGAGAACTGTAATAACATAGGTTTAAGTTATACCGTGTTTATTAGTGAGAGGTGTATATCTGGAAGATAAAAAAATGTGGGAACATTCAGAAATAAAGGTACTCATGAAAACGAAATTAAGTAGTACCTAGTATTTCAGGGCGAGCATACTATATATGTAAGTAAATCTAAAATCTCTTACAAAGGGATGAAATTCATATGTTAGACTTCACTGCTAAGTGTTAATAGCGCTCAACTCATTCAGTTTTTGTATCATATTTTCTTTTTACTTTATTTAAAGTCTAAGAAAAATGTAAATTAGACCACATAAGACCATGTAGGTTTCGCCATTTTGTATATAGTGCAACATTACATACTTAATATGTTTTATAACAACTATTTTAGTTGATGGTTCATTGAACATTCCTTAAGTTTATTCCATACTTAATCATCATTAATTTAGTTTAGTATCCTAATAATTATTAAAATCATGAAGTTTTACTTCACAAATGCTTCGAATTAACTATGTTTAATTATCGGTACATTCTTCTAATTATGTAGCTGCTCATATAAAAATCATATTGGTTTGAAATCATTGTTTTACACGGAAATACTTATACTATATTTAAAAATATTTTGAACTATAACTTAAAATGCACAAATGTTTGCAAATGAGGATTTTGAATGTAAAACAATTTATACAAATATAAAATGAAAACATAAACAAGCCAAATATACAGATTTGTTACAATAACACTACTTATATGTCTAAGTTATTAAGTAAACATTTAAAGAATTAAACAAAAATGTTTCTATTGCAAAACTGAAATCATATTTAAATTTATGTACCAAGGTAATCCAGTTTTCTATATTAAAAGATATATACATTGGTTCTGTTAAGAACAGTGGAAACACTTAAAAACAATACCACAATATAATTATGAAGTTGTAAAAATGATGTGTGGACCAAACTACTTTTTTTAATAATTAATCTCAGTAGGTAGGTAGCCTTTTGATTTGAGTTGTTAAACAAAATTAAATTTTAATTATGTTTTAACTTTTTGCCTTTGAGAAATCTTAGTAGGTAGATGATAAAATATGATAGAGCCTATGAAAGATATAAAATTATTACTGATACACTTTAAAATGTTTTTTTTTTTGTAAGTCTATCTTAGCCTAAAGGTTATAAATGCTGTGAACTACTCATTCTATTGAATAATTACCATTATAACAATGTAGAAAAATGTTGGTATTAGTCTAAAACTTTTGTATAAAATGTAGGCCCATAAATGCTAAATAGTCACTGTCTTTTGTTGAATTCAGTCTTTTCACAATACTTTCACCAATTATTTAATTTACATCTTCAAATAAAGAATTGGCTCAATGAGGATCATAAATCCACAATTTTCAAACATTTTATAATTGTCACATTTTAGTAGAAGCCTCCAGTGAACGCAGTAGTGGCGCTCGGGCCATATACTAGAAACGGTCTTTGGATGCGTGCAGGTCCGGGTTGGTGAGGTATTGCAGCTCCTGCAGCTCTTGGAATTTCTCATGATCTCTAATATGAGCATAGTTGGCAGACAGACACATCAAGTAATGCACCAAGCTCAGGATTACCAATAGACATGAGACCATGGCTAGTATAAACATAAACTCAGCTTTTTCCACATAATCCTTGCAGAACAATTTCACCCTGTTGGGTTCGCATATTTTCATATCTTCTTGTTTGACAACAGATGGAAACATGAAGTCAAATTGGGTAAAATCAATGCATGTGAAGTGCTCTGTGTTCATTGGTTTCGAGCAGAGTTTCCAGAATATTGTAAACAAGAATGTTGTTATTACTAAGAAGCCCAATATTACAATCCATACAAATGTAAGTGTGTATGTTATTGTCATAAAGATGGCACATGATATCCGACCGCCGACTCGGGCTCTCCAGGCTCTGTATACTCTTTGTCTGGTGGCACCTGTTGTCAAACAGCCGAGGCACAGCAACATGAAACCTAGTGCCGCCATACAAGCACTACCAATTATGAAAATCATTTGCACTGCCTCAATCCAAATGAGACGAAAGCGAAATACTTCTTCAAACATTTTAATTGAAACTGTAGAACCCCGATACATAGTCCCACAGAAAACCCCCACGCCCAAACAACACATAATGGTTGCGATGACTGTTGCATGGGGAACTCTGGTGAGACAGGAACGACAGGCCTCGCCCATTTTTACTATATTCACTTTACACTGTAAACAAATGCAGTTTGAATCACCAGATTACTTCAACTCTTACAGAAAAATACTGCTAACGAATAAAAAAGGAAAGTATATCGACGTCCTGTATTTCAATAGAAACTCAGTAATTTTTGACACTGATGACAGTTCCTTTCCTGCTATGTTATTTTTTTCTTTGTGTTGGTGGTGTGGATTATTTTTGTACTTGGCGTTGTTGTGTCTTCAATGTTTTTAAATACAGGCTAATTAAACAGAAAAGGACTTTGCTTCGAACATTTTAATTTCCATATTATAATGTAATAAATAGAAAATAAGATCTACGTGTGTACTTATATTTTTGTTTCCGCTAGTAAGGAACAAAAATATTAATGATCGATGCTGCTTTCGAAAAGAAAAAATCAACCACCACGACATTTTTTTGATACATTGACAATATTGACATTTATTTGTTGGCACTCGGCAAATTTCATCACACAATCTTGAAATTACATACAAAGTTTGATTTAATTAATTTCTAATGGAATAAGTATGTGGTTGTAAAAACGAAGAATTTTAGTGTAACAAACAGCTGAAGTTAATGTTATAAAAGTGACTACAATATAAATATTTTTTAAGTGAAAACATCATTCGTGTAATTGAGCTAAACATGGAAACTTTATACCATCAAACTAATCAACTAATACAAGAGACGTCGGATTTATTTCTGAAACTAGAAAAGGAAACCGTAAATTGCGATCCAATTGAAAATGAAATACAAAACAAATTAAATTTAATAAACGCGTAAGTATTCAGTACCTACCAGAACAAATATTACAATACTTATACACCAGGTTGAAACCACTGTGTGTACTCAGTATACCTACTCACAGTGGTCTTTAGGAGGTATCTAAGGACGCATGCAAAAAGAAAGCAGGTAACCAGTCCCTATTGGTAAATTGTATAGAAAACTGAAAATTTCTGCAGAAATACTAAACAGCATTGGTTACCAGCTTCCTTCCTGTTTTTAGCTCTAGTAACTGCTTTAGTTTTGCTGGTCATGTAATTTTAAAAGCCTTTCTTTTTTCTTACCATAAATTGCGCCATTCTCTAATGTAAAATTTACATTTCAGGAGCTGTGACAAACTAGATACATATGTTTTCAAAACACCAATAAATCAACGACCTATGGCTAAAATGCGTGTTGATCAACTAAAGTATGATTGTAAGCATATACAGGTAAAATTTAATTGTATACTAACACATCATAGTTATTACTACCAGAATATTCTCTTATTCCTTTTGAAAGCTAGTTACTATAGTTGGGCTTAGTTTCGATTTTGGACACATAGATACTTATTGAATCAAATGTAAGTGTGGTAGTATAAAGATGAATGTTTTGCATGTCAAACAAGAAAATAACTGTCAGTCAGTAAAGAAGCATAAAAGTAAAGTCAATGCCATAGAAATGCGGTCGTTGCGGAGCATGAAAGACATGACATTGAATGACAGAATGAGGAATAGTGTGATAAGAGAAAGTTGCAGTTTGAAAGAAGATGTAGTGACTAAGATTGAAAAGGGCATGCTTTGGTGGTTTGGGCATATGGAGGAAAGTCGATTAACGAAAGAGATTTATATGGGTGATGTAATGGGCCGGGTGAGTAGAGGTCGCCCCAGAAGGACATATAAAGACCAGATTGGTGAGGTCCTGACCGAAGGTGGCGTGAAAAGTACTCGAAACCGGAGGTCATGTATGAAAAGATGTATGAATGTAGATGAAGCGAAGGGGTATGTCAGGACCGTGACAAATGGAGATCTGTAGTCTCTGCCTACCCCTCTGGGAGACAGGCGTGAAGTGTATGTATGTCAGTAAAGAAGACAGACATTGTTTTCTGCCTCGTCAATATAACAATCAGTCAACATTTTCGTTTGTCAATGCCTGTACCAATGACTATAATATATAACCACATTTTGAATAAATTATGAATAAATTCAGTTTTTGTAAAATATATTCTTGATTGCAATCTTCTAAAATGTACTTGATCCCTAGACACTTTTGATATACCATACACACATATGTATTAGATGTTCACCATTTACCTAGAAGATTAATATTAATATTTGATTTACTGTAATATTGTATTTAATTAATAATGTTTTAATATGTGTACCATACACAACATTTTAATATATACCAGAATATGTGCAGTATAATAAGTTTAAAAAATAATAATTTCTTGTTAACTTAATAATAGTAATTATTAAGGGCATAAGATGATCTACTAACAACACTATTACTATTTCAGGCTTCGCTAAACAATGCTCAGAACAAACGCCGGAGAAGAGAGCAAGAGCTGTCTGAGCGGGAACACTTGCTCAACAGGAGATTCGGACCCGGTCACACAGAGATTAATGTTGACTTTCTTGTTCAGGAGCAAAACTCTCTACACAACTCCCACAGAAATGTTGATGAAATGTTGCATACTGGTAAGTAAGTAATCAAACATACCACAAAATGGGGTTGTAGTAAATAGTGGAAACACTAGGTGTTGGAATTAAACCACATATATTTAGTTCTTTTATTATAAGGATTTCTCCTCCTCATGATTCAATTTATCGGCTAAGAATATTGCATAGGGCACACATCGCATTCCTCTACTGAAAACATATAACTTACAGAAAAAGAACCAACTTCAAACAGTTAAATTTTACATAAAATATGGAGTTTTCTCATGGATGCCATTGTCGCAACTGAACCAAATTTATATGGGACCAAACGGGAAGCACCAGCTTTCAAATTAAAAAACACATACAAAAAGGTTCACCCAGGCGAAAGTTCTGAGGTAACAAACAAAAAAAAAATACAGACAAATTGAGAACCTTCTCCTTTTTTGAAGTCCGTTGAAAATACGCCCTAGTGGTCATTCCGCACTGCCGTCAAGTGGTTGAATCCACGCAAGGCCTAGGCAAGGATAGGAATAGCTGTGCTCCCGTAATATTTTCTGTTCTCACCCTCCGCGACTTTCATCCCTGGTCACATGTACGGCAGAAACCAGTCCAGTAGATTCTTTTATTTTCTGCCAGTGGACCCATCCCGGTACTAAGCTCCCAGTTGTTTTGGAACTGGAACCTATAGACCTCTTTGGTCTGTAGATGCTTTTGCCACGGTGGTGGCTGTTTTCCCCTGATATTTATTTGAAAAATCTACAACCTAGCTTGCTAATTTCGCGGTGATAATAATTAATACTATTTTATTGGGTATTCACGGGCACCTTTTAAATATGGATTCCAAATTCAGATCAAACACAACTAGACTTGCAATCCACGTATCACCCTCAGTCTTTCTAAGCAATATATATGGAAGTTTAATGTACTTCTGGATCCAAACTGTCATTTTGGTAGTAAAAGTGACAATTTGGTTCCAGAAGTACCTACATACATTACCATGCTACACCGTATGGGACAAAGGATAATAATATCTTGCTCTTTCACTCCTGCATGTTACTCATATTTTTGTCTCGGTTTGGTCTATCTAAACGTCAGTTTTGGATGGCAAATCTAGTTGTTTTTGGTTTGAGGTATCAAACATAGATAAAACACACGACAAATACTCAGCTTATTCGTTAAAGCATTATGCCGGAGAAGCGAATCGAAATCGCGACCTTTGTCCTAGTGACACGGCCATCTGGCGGTTGTCACTTGTCATTTACATCTTTGGCGGTCTACTTAACATGTTCTTCATTAATAGGTAATTAATCTGTAGATTAGAAACATCTTTCAGCAGTTTTCCTACTAAAAAAATAAATATCTTTCTTCTAATAACAACTTCTCTATTAAAAAAAAAAGAAAAGAAAACGTGAACGCAGCTGCAGTGCCTTGATTGCATAGAGTATGAGTAATTACACCCGTAGCACGTGTCTCTAGTGCGTAGAGGAAAATGACCCGTTCTGGTAGGCGTTAAGAGCTACCTTATTATTAAATCTAAGCACAAGTAATTATGCCCGGCGACATCTAATTGTGACGTCACAACTAGGTAGTGCCGGCAAATTAAATCTGCATCTCGCGTGTTTAAAAAAACTAAATAAATATTATAACTTACCACATAGCCATTGTTTTTTTTACCAGTCGATAGTCACATACACAAGTAATATTTTACGCATGTTTGATCAGCGACACTTAATTAAAAAAAAAATCGAATCACATACGCCGTATCAGTAAGAAAATCATTGGACGTTACACTTTGTGCATTAACGCAGTCTGTTCCTTAACAATGTA
This sequence comes from Conopomorpha cramerella, assembly GCA_012932125.1. Classification (NCBI taxonomy): domain Eukaryota; kingdom Metazoa; phylum Arthropoda; class Insecta; order Lepidoptera; family Gracillariidae; genus Conopomorpha; species Conopomorpha cramerella. The sequence continues at coordinate 12,052 of SJJU01005810.1, read as the reverse complement.
TATTTAAACTCGCTTTAACGGCTCTCTGTGATAAGTCGGTCAGCGCTGTGACCATGTTACTGCGGCAATTATAACCATCACAATACGTTATGTAGGTGTTTACTATTGTAGGTACAGAGATGGAGTATTTCTGAGGTTGATTTTCATTTTACTGCGATACGGTGAGGTTGAAACTATAACTAATGAGAAGTTAAAAAAAAGTCAATCTGTCAAAAGACAGAGATGCAAGTACTTTATTATATGGTCGTTCGTCTTCGTACTCGCTCTTCTGTGGGTTTGTTTTTTTAAAGAAAACTCCTCATTGAACGATCTTCGGACTTTGGATTCTCAGTTCGATTTACAATGTTTATTGCTTATACATATACATTAATGTCGGTGTGGGTGTTTCTACGAGACATTATGTCATATAATACATTGTAAATGTGTGAGAGTGTTCATAATATCTTGTTGTATCTTCTTGTAGGTAAATATATCGTGTCATAATGTTAGTTAGCTTACTCTACTCTGGAACGTCTAGACAAGAAATTAGGGGTCCATATTGGTAGGTCTGAGAAACAGCCCACATTATTTTTTCGTACTCCTTCCAGCTGTATTTCTTTCAATACACGGGGTGCAAAGCAACTTACTATGACGAAATAAAAACAGGGACAGTTAATAGTATATAATAAGTCCGTTCGTTAAAATTGTCTAATGATTTTATGTATGTAAATTTGTCCCTATGAAGATCTGTCTTCATCATACCGTGTTTCTTAATTATGCATGATTTGTTATGTTAAGGAAATACATTTATTTTATTATTGTAGTGGTTGTTCGTATGTAATACAAGCTTATGAAAATTAGTATTTAAATAAATAAATTGTATTGTCGCAATAGTTCTATAAAGAAAATATGAGGTAATAGTCAAGTTTTACTCCAATTTATCCAGTAGATACGGTGAGATTTATATGGGTGATGTATTGGGCCGGGTGAGTAGAGGTCGCCCCAGAAGGACATATACAGACCAGATTGGTGATGTCCTGGCCGAAGGTGGCGTGAAAAGTACTCGAGACCGGAGGTCATGTATGAAAAGATGTATGAATGTAGATGAAGCGAAAGGGGTAAGTCAGGATCGTGACAAATGGAGATCTGTAGTCTCTGCCTACCCCTCTGGGAGACAGGCGTGAAGTGTATGTATGTATGTTATCCAGTAGAGAATTACCTACGTCATCGAAAAACAATAGATCGTCGTTTTCTTTCTCTAGGAAAAAAGTAGGAGAGACAAACCTATTTTATAGAACAAATGGGACATACCTGTTGGATAACTTGTGGGGTATACCAGGTGGATGATTGAAATAAAGCTTTGAGGATATGCTAGGACTAGGTCATTTTTCACTCCACAAGCCGCATATTTTGTTACGCCGTTATGTGTTATTTCTATGCTTCACAAGATCCTCAGAAATATCGGGTAATTCCCACTTGTTCTATAGAATAAGACGGTAATTCAACAACAGTAGTTCGCCCTTTCTAGGCCAAACAATAAAGACAAACCGTACGCTTTCACTAGCTGAAAACTTGTTGAAAACATATCCATGTACGCTGGTTACCTTGTTTTTCACGAGATCCAGATCATTAGAGCCGAACATGTTTTGCTCTGGCCGAATTTATGGCCGACTAGCTGACCTGGCAAACATTGTTCTACCAATAAACTTTATAGCCTATATGTTATTCTAGTTTATAAGCTACAATACTTGGCAGTATTCATCAAAATCCGTCCAGTACTTTCTGAGTGAAAGAAGGACAAACATCCATCTATCCATTCATACATCCAGACATCCATCCATACATCCAGACATCCATCCATACATCCAGACATCCATCCATACATCCAGACATCCATCCAAACTTTCGCATTTATAATATAGGAATAGTAGGATGCAAACGTACGGTAAAATAGATATTTACTTATTCTCTGGTCCTCAAATGTCATTGAGTAACCTGTACCTGCTCAATAACCCCTATTCTTTTTCAAGGTATTATTAGTATTGAGCTACCTTGTAACGCTGACAGCATATGCAGCAACAGCTGTTGGTAGTGACGGTATCCATGCTTCTTAAGAAATAAAGAAAATTGTCCAACAACAGGTCATAAACTATACTCATAAAATTTTCTCATTATTTCAGGCTCTAACATCCTCGACACGTTGAAGTACAACCGCGAGACGCTAAAGGGTGCTCACAAACGCATCATCGACCTGGCCAACACCCTGGGCCTCTCCAACGCCACCATATCGCTGATAGAGCGGCGTGTGTCGCAGGACAAGTACATCCTTTACGGAGGCATGCTCGTCACGCTGGCTGTTATAGCACTTGTTATTATATACTTTGTATAGTATATTGAGAAGAGACGTAAATTATGGCAATCATGTTCCTTCAAGGGTCCTTTCCACCGACTTTTTGTTTTTTGGCCGGGTTTTCCGATCTGTCACTTAAATAACGTCCGAGAATTAACCCTCTGTACTGGGTAAAATTCTATTTTAAAGTAAATAGTAGAATATTCTTTCCCAGAATTCAACATAGGCTAACATATCGGATTAACTCCATGTCCAATAAATCTATACGTAATGTCACTAAATTCCATCAAATTCTGGAGCCACAAGCGTACACACACAATGACAATATATTAGATGCCTTCAGAAGCGTTTACAAACTGCTTACAATTTACTTTAGTACCTTCAGTGAAAATATGTTTTTTTTTTTATAAATTTGAAGTTTGAAAAATTGGGAGATATACCTTTGTTTATAGGAACAGTTAGATTACTAATGAATATAGAGAAAACAGCCCTGTTGAAAAGAGATTGCATTTTTATATTACACTAGTGGACGCCCCGCGATTTCATTCGCGTAGTTTAGTAGTACCTGCATCCCAAATTTCAAGCGTCTAACTTGAGTTTAGATTTTTCATACAAAACATTTTTCCCGTTTATTCCCGTTCCCATGGGAGTTTCAGGAATTCCTTTCTTAGTGCACCCTATGGTACCTAAGCTACGTCCGTACCAAATTTCAAGTGCCTACGTTTAGCCGTTTGGGCTGTGCATTGATATGTCAGCCAGTCAGTCAGTCTTTTATATATTTAGATATTAAAGTGTCCAACAGACACCTCGAAGTACCAGAAAGAACTTGTAAAAAATAAGACATAATATCCACTTGGATCCATTGCAATGCACCATTGATTCATCCTAGAACATTTTTCATCCAACCGTGTCCATAGTTCCAGTACATACCAGATAATGGTTTCAATTAAATTAGCGTACAAACTTTTTGGAGGACCCACAGACAGCACAGAGTATCTTAGAATCTATATTGGGTAATGTTGAGGAAAAGTTTTCTAAGATTATCAATGGAGCTGTGTAATGAACCCCAAATTGACGTGGTAATTAGGTACCTAAATTCTTGAACTGAATTTAATTATTATAACCGACAAGTATGTGACATTAAAGTCTATGTGAGTGACATTCCCTATAATCATAATGATCCTCGGTACATTTCATGCGTTGACGTTACTCTCTAGTCCCAATAGTTCGAATATTTTGTGCGGTGGAATTTAAAATGTACCTAGCACCCATAATATTTGAAGTCTTAATTTAACTAGAAAGGAAGAAAAATTTAAAAGGGTTACTTACTGTACCATATAAAGGTATATTTATGTTTAACGCTCAACGGTATGAATGAATTAATCGCCGAACTATTGAGACTAAATGACGTACAGCATGTTTCCTCTAGACGTTGTCTTTGTATTGGAAAAAAGAATCCCCTGACAGGAAATGTACGTTTTAGTGTCAGCGTCATGACATGAAATGTACGGGCCTGTAGTTTAGTTACCAACTATAAATTATTGAAATTGTATCAATGTATTTTAAATTAAGGCTTGGTCTAAACACACTAGTGCCTAAATGTATATAGTGTATAGAAACAAAATAAATGCGTTTTATGTTTATAAATAAGCTCTTTTATTGAAATATTCACTGTTAATTTTCATTAACATTTTACAATACAAAAGTACAGTAGATTTTCTTTAACGGACAATTTTTTCAGATATAATATCGTACCAATTAATAGAATTTCTACATGGTATTAATTAAGTACTTACCTACCTAACTTTATTAATTATCAATCAAGCGAGGTATCGGCTAATTGTAATAATGCGAAGCAAACTTATGAGATTCGATTAGATTTCTAACTAGCGAGGTGGTTGCAAATGTAAGAAGTTACTATTTGTTATTTTTACTAGTTTTTAAACAGATTTTGTATTCCCGCAAACCTTTATCGTACCTTGTAATAAATACATCTTGAGATATTGTTTTCCACACATACTCAAAGGAAAACACGCAACTATAAATTAATTAGAGTACCCAAGTACAGGATCCCTTGGGAAAGTATGAAGCCTGCGCAGAAACACACACTTGGATCAATGAACTGACGTTTCTGTCATGAATGTCATATTTCGTATTTTCAATTACGTCTTGTTCTATAGAAAAAATAGAGAACCTTGCGCTTCTCTCTCCAAATTTTCCGAGAGAAAGAAAAGGATGAACAAACCAATGTTGTATAAAAACGTTTTGTTCTACAGAACAAATGGGACTTGCCCGTAAAATATGACATTAACGACAAATGTCAATCAAAGTTACGTCATTGAAAATTCTTAATTCATAGCTTGGTGACAGCGTTAGTCCTATCGCCGCAATCGTTCGGCACGCAGCACGGCATCCTGGGCTCCGGGTGCGGGCAGGCGAAGGCAACGTCTTCGGGCTGCGGGGTGCGGCAGGTGCCGGCGGCGGGCGAGGCCGCGGGCGCGAGGCAGTCGGCGGCGGGGGGCGTGGGGAGGGTGGGCAGTCGCGACACCCGCGTCGCCGCCGGCGATATATCCGGCACGTCGCGACGCATCGACTTTACTCCCTCGTAATCGTGCGCTGTGATGCGCATGTGATCCGGCACCTGGAGTTGGGGGAGATGCGATGATGTACATTATACAGGTTATTACATAAATAGCAAATAGGCTCGTGTTATTATATCACAAAGTGACTTCTTCTTGAAAGTTTATAAAACAGGGCGTCTACAGTGTTTGTAACCCCTTCCGAGTCTATTTCCGCGGGTGTCAATGCGCAGGAACGGAAAAAAAAACCCTCTGTAAAGGTACCTACAGGTACCTACCCTACCTAGTTTAATAATTCTGAATATAAAACTCCCAAAAAACTAAATGTTGGATAAAGTTACCGTGTTACAGTCCACGCCGTAGGTCCCGAGGTGTCCGGGCGGCGGCGGCTCGGCAGGCTCCTCTTGCGACCTCGCCGATGGCACGATTTCGTACGGGCAGATGTCCTTCGCTCGTCTCTCTGCTCGCTCCTCTACGCCCTATACGGTCATATTAAATCCGTGTACTTACATTTAATTTGCCATCATACTTACCTGCCACAGACAGTTTGGCATTATATAGGTTCCCGAGATAAGAGGTAGGTATATTATAGTAAGTATTATGCTCAACTAGTAAACTGTGCATTCATCATACCAAAGCTTAACCTTTTAACCTTTGATTCACATTACTAGACATATTATGTCGATAGTGGAAGGAATCTTAAACTAGATGCTAAATATTGGAGAAGAATAGACCAATCGATCGATCAATCGGTCGCAGTGTATCCACCAGGATCTCCGATGGTTAAATGAACATAACGTACCGGGTCCTTATATCTATCACAGAAGTCCTCATCGTCGTTATAGTGGGGTTGTTCTCCTGGAGGGTATGTGACGTGCTTCTTGGCTGCGGGCTCGTCCCCTCCGGCGCCGGGCGGAGCCGGGCCGCTGAAGCACACTACTTTCTGGTGGTCGTCGCGAGCTGCACCCGACTTCAGTATACCCTTTAGCGGCACCACGCCCTCGCACGGTGGCTTGCTGTAATGTTTAGATGACCTAATAAGTAGTGGTGGTAGTGGCTAAACCATTGTTCAATAACAGTAAGTGACTGGATCGGGTAACGACTAAATAGCTACGTGGAAAATAGACACTTAACAAAAAAATACTGGAAGCAAAAATGAAATTTTATATGGATTAAGAGACGTAGGAAGGGGACCCCAGAAGCCCTAAGAGGTAGGTACGTACTTTAGGAAAGTTGGGACGTACAGATAAATACGCACTGTGATTGGATGATCAAGCTTCGGGTGATTCCGTTGTAGCAACAAATCTCAGGGCATTATATTATGTAGGTACGTCATGGTCTTGGAGCGTTACTGGCGCTGCTGATACTACGAAATACTGAATTAGAAACTTCTCGTCCCATTTGTCATCATTGAGCAATACTGTACTCACCTGAGTCTAGCCATCCTGAGGCTGTCGTCATACGAGATACGGTCAGTGGTAGTGGGTGCGGGCGGCGGTGGCGGTGGCTCAGCCTCCCCTTCCGTCACGTTGAGCGCGGCCAAGCACCGCTGCATGTCGCTGGGCTGGGCCTCCGCAGACTGCCCGATCTTCGCCAGCTCGGCGCGTGTCATCGCCGCTTGCTCCTCGCGGACGGCTTCCTGACGTTGAAAATGGACTTTCACATTATGTCTTCTATGGTTAAATGTATATTATCAGTTATCAAATATTGCACTCTGTCAAACCTTTTAGGTAATAGTAGGCGTACCTTATAACTTGTAGATTGCATGTTTTAATTGTAATTTGATCATGATTAGCAAAAATACGCAGAGAAATAAAAAACTGCAGAGATGACGTATCTGACCCCAGCTAGTGTGGGATTAGGGCAGGTAAATCTTGAGTCGTAAGTAAGAATTGTACAATTTGATTGATTGTGAAGATATTCATGTATATTCCTTACTTGCAGATCGTCCTTGAGGTTGCCCTCCCGCATGTGGTAGTTGCGCACGTTGTCGATCACCTCCGGAGGGAACTTCTCAGGATTGGCGCTCATATAGCGGTACACGAATAAGTCACAGCCGATTATTTTAAAACGGTGCTTGAACACAGGTACTGTAGCTCCTGGAAAGTCGTATCATTGTTAACAACACGCCGAAAACGAAATGACATGAATGTTACAATTATCGTTTTCTAGGTATCATAAATAAGAAAGAAACCCTGTACAAGCTGAGATTCTGTTGTAAGTAATTTTATATTTTCATGACTTGTGTTAAAAATTACACGTAATGTAATTTACGTTACCATGGAAATGCTCGAAAAAATCCTATCCAATGGCTTTTAAATGTATTAATTTCTTGAATAAATTATTATTCTTATACATTGGCTTCCGTCACCAGTGTCGTATAATTGCGATTGCCATCACCGAAGTGAGCTGGACATCGACAATGGTCGAAGATACTGGGATACGATACGGGCGCTTCGAGCCAATAGCACTAATTTGATTCATATTTTTTTAAGAAACGCGCACTGACATGTTAAAAAACTTAAACCGCGTATTTAAGCTGAATGCTTACCTTCACTAAACTTTACGAAGCAGGATCTTAGTTTTTAGTTAAACCTATGTACATAGATAATGGCTAATTGGATTTAAAAAAATGTCAAACGATTACATAAAAGAGCACGGATGGCGCTGATGAAGCTGAAAACAAGTTGATAAAAATTGTGCGGTCAATAAAAAAATAAATAATCTAGTTTTATCTTTATCTTTGTTTTCTTTCTGGCTGGTTACCTATGTATAAAAGCATGCGTACTTGTGCGGTCTTTAGCTTTAGGTGAAAATAATAATAAAGTATTAATCAATTCAATCTTTTGTAGCTTTAAGCGCCATTTGTCATATAAAAACATCATCACTTTTTTCACTTTTCTCATTATTAATGTCTTCCCGACAAATCAACAAACAAAACCACTAACCTATAAAGAACTTTTCTGGTGTGATGTAGGTTGGGAAATTGGGGTCAGAATCCGGGGTTTCCAGACGCATAGACTTGAGAAATTTGCCGCCCTTGATGCCAGAGTTGCGGCGGGGGATTTCGCCAATCTTGATGCTTCCGTCGGCCAAGCTATAAGACAGCACGAACTGACGGCCCTTGTCTTCCGGATGGATCCACTCCAGCTCGCAGAGGTAGCGGAGGTACTGTGTAGTTTGAATAGTTGAAATTAGCTAAAGCTTTGCGTAGCAACCAGCTTCGGCAGGCCTAGCACGCGCGTCAAGAAAGACACGACATAGAACAAATACGTGCTGTGATTGGCTGTTATGTCACACTTCGTGTTTGACTTAGCTTGATTCAACAAATCGCAACGCGTTACAGTCTTGTTACTTCTTTATTGAAGCGTTTTGCTAGGAGGGCTACAAAGATGTCCTAAATGGAATGACAAAAATGGGTGGGCCTTCCGATAATCTTCCACTGTCTTCCCAATCAGTACCTAGATGGGGAGGAGGTGTTTATTGCGAATGATTTCTAAACTATCACAGACTTGAAATTCAAATACAATGGTTGGTAAAGAAATTTTTGGCATCGGATCGCAAAAGAGTCATCCCAACTAAATTTCTTCCGATAGATATTTGGGGTGCGATAGGGATTACTGGGCTATATGCTAGCGATATGGTTGTAACTACCTATCAAATATATGGAAACCCAATTCACAGCCGAATCTTAGAAACATGACGTGTTCAGCGTTTAGAAAAAAAAGTAAGTTTGACTCAGTAAGTTTTCTGTGTCGCGGACTGCCAAAATTTTAATTCACTTCCAATGCTTGTTTTACAAAATGCAGCGCTCTTTACGTCCTACAATGAAGGTTCCTGCATAATTCGAATCATAGACTGAAATTTATAACTATCTATCTCGCTAGGACATTAGAGATTATTTGATTGGGACTATTACTTATAAGTAGGTATTTAATTGCTTTGGGATTAAAAGTCGTGGTAGGTATTTATTTCATTATGCAAATCGTAACAAAAAGCGACCAATAAAAAGGACCGGGCCCTAAGGTTTTGCGACTCCGCTATATAAACTTCCAAACAATTCAATTGCCTACTTAGGTGCGCAACGAACTTGAGAAATTCCCGTTCTTAAAACTTTTACTCCAGCAATTCCATCTTTACTACCTACTTACCTTTGCCCAACAAAGTCTCGGTATTGAATTGTAAGCACCAATTTATTAAGGTAGGTATGCATACAATTATTAATAAAAATGGATTCTAAAGTCTGATTGAAAAGTTTTAATAAAAAAAAAGTTCTTCATTCGGTATTTACTACTGTTCAGTTTTATGTTTTGTTGTAAGCTGAGTCGTGCAGTGTGAACATACATACATACATACACTTCACGCCTGTCTCCCAGAGGGATAGGCAGAGACTACAGATCTCCATTTGTCACGGTCCTGACATACCCCTTTCGCTTCATCTACATTGATACATCTTTTCATACATGACCTTCGGTTTCGAGTACTTTTCACGCCACCTTCGGCCAGGACATCACCAATCTGGTCTGTATATGTCCTTCTGGGGGACCTCTACTCACCCGGCCCATTACATCACCCATATAAATCTCTTTCGTCAATCGACTTTCATCCATTCTCTCCATATGCCCAAACTACCGAAGCATGCCCTTTTCAATCTTGGTCACTACATCTTCCTTCAAACCGCAACTTTCTCTTATCACACTATTCTGAAATTACTCACTAGTGTGAAATTGCCGTTTATTACGTAACCGTGCTAATTTGGGGATAAAATTTACATTGTTTTCTCCTTCTAATATTAGTGTAGCTAGTGTAGATAATTGTCCAATTCTGCGTATCTTAGAAGATATAATAATAATGACAAAGTAGAATCGCACACAAGACCTAGCAGCGTCACAACAATAACAAATGTGTTGGGTCTATCTTACTGTCCCTCAATGTGTTATCTAAATGGTTACCTATCCTACTACCATTTTACCGAGTTTTTATTAACGGCCGCCGCGCGACTGATTTGGTAACCCCGTCGAACTTTGAGCGATCAAGGGATATGCAATGGGATTCACAGTTGCTATGTACGCGAGTACCTTTGGCAAGTTGTCGGAATCGTATATCGCTCTCTCTATTAGATCGATCTACGACGTGGATATGTAATACATGTTTCATTTGACACCTAAACTTTTGGGATGTTACCTGTCTAGTCATAAACTACGTAAAATTGAGAATTTGTACGAATTTAGTTTTCACTCGTGCTTTTGTATTATAATCCAGGTCGAAATGGGTTAAAACTCAAATCACCGGGTTAAAACCCATTTAAACCCATCGGGTGAAAACTCATTGCCCATCTCTAATCTACGTATCTCGCATTGCTGAAAGAGGGAGAACTAGATCCTACGCGCGTGGTTCGTAGGAGGTACGCGCGGTAAGTGTAGAAGAGAATTCTACACTGTACCAAGACACGTATTAGAAGCAAGTAAGTACGAGAATAAAGTGTAATCTGCACCCGGCACCCGGTTGCGATGTCTTTGTGCGTCCGCGGACTCTTTCCTGCCAAACCGTGCAAGTTAAATTGAATCAGATAGTGGCAGCTTCCTCGCCGCACCAGTGAGCCAATTCTACTAATTACAATAGATATATCTAAATTGTAAAATATGTTGAAATAATGAGTAGTTTTCTTTGGAGAAGACTTCCCACAAAAAGAGCCAGTACAAAGACAGGTAATTTCATCTCTTTCGTGTCCAATATCTTTGACAGATTGTTGTTTCTAGAAAACTGTTAATGTTTCCCGTGTTATTCACAAACATTCTCTATCAAGGCCCAAATCTAAGGTCAAAGATCAGTGCATCTCCGGTTTTGAGTGTCTTTCACGCCACTTTCATTCAGGACATCATCACTATGGCAAATGTACCAACGTCATTCTGGGGCGACCTTTACCCACTCGGCCATTTACACACCTCTTTCGTTAATCCACTTATATCCGTACTCTTCAAGAAACCTGTCAAATGAACACCATGGAAAATCGCCACTGAACTCGACATACTTAGGCTCCTTAGTTGACGATACGTCGTTCGCCTGCCAAACGGAGACGACCACCGACGAATGGCCCAGATGTCTCACAGATAACTTCCAGAGATAGATGTCATGTCGGGGAAGGGGCAAAAGAAAAAAAAAGGTAAACCATCCACTTCGTCTAAGATCTAGAGCACTCTTCTCAGCTGAAATGGTTTTGTTGTGAGTTCACTTTGACCGCAGTCGGGGGCTAAATGGACGCCGGGAATGAACCGATTTCCGTTGACATCGACGCTGTTTTTTTTTCGTCGTACTGTCCAATCTTGTACGTGAAACGGATATTAGGTAGGTACGGGTTGTTTTTCAGAAGGTCTATTACAATGTAGTTAAATAGGTACCGACGTCACTGTCGTTCAGTTGTGAAAAAAATAATTAAAACTTTGTAGGTATTTACCCACTTCGACCGTGTCGATTTTTTGGACTTTCCCCCCAAATTATGGAAATCATTGAGGCAGGCCCTTGTCCAGCAGTGGACGTCATATGGGTGATGATGATTATGATTTATAAACTTCATCAATACATGGCTATGCAACAAGTCATAAGTAGTAATAAAGTCGCTCTTTAAAACTACGCTACGGATATTGATGCGGCTAGCTTTAATAGATAGTGATTTTAGAGGATATAAAAATAGATGCATGTAATAAAAACGAAACGCCGTTAATCATGTATATTGGTAAATTGAGTTATATCCTATCAGTTGCTTGTGTTTTTATACAAATAGGTCGATGATTTTTCTCGTTATAGCGTTGACACCTGCTAAAATTCACTCGGTAGAATATACAAAATCATTAGACTTCGGGTTAAAGGGGTTCTTGCGGACGCGCATTATAGCGTTTCCACAGGTCCAACATGGTTTGACATGGGTCTGGTTATCTGGTCAGTTGCATGTTTGGTCGGTGGAAGTTCAGGGTAATACAGACATTATAGTGCAGTTTGTATCACAAACCTTGTTAGCGTTGAGGTTGTATCGTATAACGTCCTTATGTGGAGGCTTCGGCAGGAGTCCGTAGCAGGAGCCGATGCTGTCCTCCGGCGCACCGATGCCGATGTGGGGCGGCAACACCTAATAAACATTATGTACATA
>SJJU01005802.1:0-13817 GCA_012932125.1 Conopomorpha cramerella | reverse complement strand
GGCAAGATCATGAAGCGGCTGCCTCACGCCGAGCACGCGCTCTCCGCTCTGGCCGGTAAGTTCCATCAGAGGGAGCCAGCGGAGGACTCGCCGCCGTCGCCGTCGCCTTCATCGCCGCCGGAGGACAGGAGGGCGCCTACGCAGGATCTGGATTCGGTCGATTTGTGAGCGAAGGTGACAGATAGCTGGTGTCGCAGAACGGGTATAGCCGTCATAAATGTAACGAATATGTTGTGTATATTTTACTGTCCGCCAATGTGTATGACAGCCCGAAGTAATTCTGGCTAGCGGGTGTTAAATCAACATTTCCACTGGGTAAACGTTCTCAAGAAAACTTGTTTGTTGGTCTAGTGAACTGGTCAGTCGTTCGTGAAATACGGAATAACCATGTACGCTACAGATATTTTGTCAAACATATGTTTTCTTGGTCGGTGTAAACAAACGGTTGGAAATAACTGTTCCCACGCAATGGACTAGTCGACCAAGAATCTGGTCTGTCACCATAACGTTGAAAATAATATGAATGTCACTAGACGTTATGGTTATTTTCTTAATTGTCACATTATAACAAAAGTGATAATTTAGTGACACAGCAGGCCTAGCACAGAAAAAAGTGACAAGACATAAAACGCTGTGATTTGTTGAAACAAGCAGAGTCGCTATAAACGTAACATAACAGCCAATCAGAGTGCGTATTTGTAGTCCTTGACGCGCGTGCTAGGCCTACAGGAAGTGTCATATGAACTAGATCAGTTACTTGGTAGACATGATCTAAAATGAATAAAATCTGTATTCATTTCTTTAAGGAAAGCGATATCAACGATAAAGATCTCTCTCGGAAAATCTCTATTAAAATTGTGAAATATAAAGGGATCTTTCACATGTCTTATTTTAGGCGAGACCGTATGTTGTCTCCGCATGGACAGAAATTAATATTAACTTGGCTACTACAAAATGGCAATAGAAGAATAAAATCACAATTGTCTAGAAAAAAAAAATGGAAATCTACCTGCCCTTTACCGCCGAACACAATTGTATATAATTCCGTCTCTTTCACACAAGACACCATTATGTGGAATTAAGAACGTTTAAAAAATAAAATCTCTTAAATTTTAATAATGAAACTGACGATTGATGCTTTTATTTTCCTATTGTGACGTTTGTGCAAAAGAATTCTAGAATTTACCAAATGGCAAATTTGTTTTTTTTTAGTTAGTAAGTGTAACCAGGAACAAGACGTTAAGTCATTGCATTGATTAATAATTATATAACCACCGTATAGTAATGTTGGACATGGGTCTCTCCAATGGGGAATTTTCTTTGGCGTTTTTCTGGCGGATTTTCGAGAGGAGAACTGTCATTACTGTCAAACTTTGTCTGGAAAGTATAATCTAGAAAGTAAAATCTGTCAGAAAAACGTCAAAGAAAATCCCCCATTGTAATCCACTGTGGTCTGTTTGTTGTAAATGTTCTTTTCGAGATTTTGAATTCCGTTTCGAATACTATAAGGTTTCAAATTCATATGTGTATACAGGATGCCCTAAAAGTTGATTTCAAGCCCACATACGGGCGATAGGAAGTATTATAATAGTTATTGGATAATAAACATTGAATAACTATTAATCTTACTTATGATTCAATATAGTCTTGACGTAGACTTTTGGGAGAACCTATTAGCAATATTGGCAGTTAAAATTTAAAAATAACGTACAATTTTAGTGTTGCCAGTTGTGAATTTTAGTTTGACGTTTGCCAAACGCACACACAGTATATAACTGAGGATTATAAATAAATGATTAATAAATATGTAAATAGCGCAGACGGCACAGTGTCGTCGTAACTCGTATTGTGATAACGTTATACATAGATCGTATATTTGTTGATCGAGAGGTATATATTGATAGATATTTATTGGTACGTAATAAGATTACTCTTTTGTATGAAGCGTAGTTGTTTCGTGCTAGCATGCATCGTATCCGGCCGTCATCATATTGTGTCTCTATCACATTTGTAATAAGTTCAAAACGATTTAGAAAATGCATTTGTCACTGAAAAGAAACTGAATACTTCAACCATGGTCACCCTATTCCTTGGTTGACATGGGTGACCATGATTTATTGTTTTCTCAGACCAAAAACAACTAGACTAGCAATCCTAAACTGTGACGTTTAGATTAAAACGATCCAACGATATGAAAAACATACGGGAGTGAAAGAGTAAGAGACAATAATCTTCTGTCCCATTTACTGCGTAACAGGGTAAATCTGGATACAAACTGTCATGTTAGTAGTAAAAGTGACAGTTTGGATCCAGAAGTACATCGTTTTCCATACATTTTGGTGGAAAAGAGACAGAAGTGGTACGCGGCTTGCAAGTCTAGTTGTGTTTAGTCTGAGATTGTTTTATCTCACTCTTACATACATGTTGCACTAGTTAACGTGTAACTCAACATCCACACGATTCCTTATATTTGATCACTGTCCACTTAATAGTAAAGTTGTAACTAGACGGGACTAGCGGCCCGGTACGTGCTTCGCTACGCATTGAATTCGTTTGTTACAAAAAAAAAACGTGATAAATGAAGAACCGCTCGGCGGATTTTGCGCAAACTTCATATAAACGATCTAACAAATCAAACCAAGTCCGAACAAAGTCAAAACATTTGGTTTAGATAGGTGAACGCGTTTTTTAGTTAGAAAATAACAACGAAAAGTGGCATTGATTTTTATATATATATTCATTACTCATTATTTTATTTCAAAACGTGAACAAATATAAGCTTTAATTGGTATCGGTGGAAAGTGCATTTTCTCATTTTGTTCTTATTATTAATAATACCAAACATATTGTTCAACAGTGTCGATCCACACGCTGAAACATACAAGTCATTCACTATTTAGTTTAGAAAGGCGACGTGTAAGATTTGGGTTGGATGGCACTACCTATTACTTAAGTTCTTTCCATTTGGTAGTTAGTACTATACAGGGTGAAGTTAAAAACGTTGTCGAAGCTAGAGATAGTCATACAGCTCATGAAACGAAACAACTTTCCCCAAAGCACTGCCACGCTCCAAAATACTGATGCGCGCGGCTCAACAGTTTGCTACATATAGTGTTAATTCTATAATTTTAACCCATATATACCCAGACAAATGGCTACGCCTTATTTGATTTAGTCTTTAATCATCGAGGCATAGAGTTCAAAATGAGCTGTCAACTTCTGAGTACAGTGGGTGCTAGTGGGTTAAACTAGTTTTTTATCTGCCAACAAATTGTTCTGCAGTTTGGCGGAATTTTATTTTATGTAATACCTAATGTGTAATTTTAGTAAATAAATATTGAATGAGGAGTTTTCTTTAACGTTTTTCTGACAGATTTTCGGGTGGAGAACGGTCAATACTGTCATACTTTCCGAACAAAGTTTGACAGTAATGACAGTTCCCCGCCCACTGTCATAAAAAAGTCAAAGAAAATTACCCATTAAAAAAGAGAAACTAATATTTTTAAATGGTTTTATTTAGCTTGACCCGTACGGTATTTGTTTGCTTATTAGGGTCAAAATTTTAAATTGAAATTTTAGTACTTTCTTGTTGTCAGATTGATGTGAAATTTGGTAAACACGTTTAAATTACAACTTGATATAAAGTGACAAACAGCTGTTCGGTAATTTGTATGAAAAGGTGATGTATTTTTTTTTTCGTTTTTGGCTTGGTTTCTTGGGGATTTGGTATCATGATTGAGTGACTGTCTCGAATACCGCAAACATTTTTGGCTT
The DNA here is from genome assembly GCA_012932125.1 of Conopomorpha cramerella. Lineage (NCBI taxonomy): Eukaryota > Metazoa > Arthropoda > Insecta > Lepidoptera > Gracillariidae > Conopomorpha > Conopomorpha cramerella. The sequence goes on along the minus strand of SJJU01005802.1, from coordinate 10,043 downwards.
CACCTTGTATAATGATCTTGCGTTATGCGAATATAGTATATAATATTTATTTTACTAGAATTATTCTATTGGCCCTTGTGGAATGAAAGTACCTGTAAAAGAATCTAGTATGAAAAAATTGCGATCAAAACAATACTGGCGTCGAACGAAGGAAGGGCGTGACATTATTCTTATTTTCATTGGAATATGTGCTTTATTAGTTCGGATTAGCCTTGTCGTAAAGCACATATTTCCATGAAAATAAAAGTAATGTTACGCCTTTTCTTTGTATGACGGCAGAATAGTACTTTTTTAGGGCTAGAAAGAAACTGTAGCTCTCCTATGCCCATACAGGGTAATCCGGAAATATGATTTCAAGGCCAAATCTGTATACTCCGTCTACAGGAACTTTATTCCTGCGCCCATTTCAGAAGGTTTCAATGCCCCGAAACGAACAAATATCAATAAAAGGGTATTTCCGGATCTATCCCCGCCTATTTTTTTTATCGCAAAATCGATGTCACAAAAGTATTATTAAAAAGTTTGGAATGAAAGTTTTTACTGTTAAATTTGAAACTTGAAAACATAAAGGAATGCTGTTTCACTATAAATTGTAACCAAACACCCCTTCTTTAATATTTTTTATAATGTCTGTATTGTAATCTTGTATATCCCGCGAAAACATGTAAGAGGCTTTTTAATATTGGAGCGACATATTTAAAAACATTACAAAATTGTCTATGTTCTCTAAGAGAGCGCCCAACTTTTTTTTTTCTCGAGGTTATGCACCGCTGTTTCCTTACGTCTAATACACGCTTGATTCGTATTTGATCGAAATGTCCTATAGAGACAGGTACAACAAGATCTGCAAAAGGTTCCAAAGTCTTTTAATTAGATGGACAAAGGCAGTTTCTGTGCATACAATAATGATGTCAAGACAGTTTTAGATAATAATGCGTTTTTAAAATAATTTTGTTCTGTGACATAGATGTCGCTACTAGTTTCTGCGTTGATTGTCAATCAGACGCTTACAGCTATTACTGATGAACACAACTGACACTTCTTTAATATTGATTGAAGTTGTTACAAGAAGTTTCAGCCACAGAAGGTTTGATTGATGTTCGACATAGAATACCGTAGCGTCATCTTTTGAGAAAATAGCAAACTAAATTTAAAAATGTAAAATAAAAATGCTTCATGCAACAGCATACACGCCGATGGCTTCTTACAATACGTACATAGATTCACGCCTATCTCCCAGGGGGGAAGGCAGAGACAACAAACCTCTAACTGCTACAATCCTCACGTACCAGCTTTCTTGCCTCATCCACATTCTTCAAACTTTTCGTACACCTAGATTTTAATTTTAATACTCTTTACTCCTACTTTGTTGAAGACATTTGGTCGGTAAACATTCACAACAATTTTCAGTTTGTTTGTCCTAGTAATAGAGAGTTATGTTGTATGCACAGGTACTGTCAAGTTAAATCAGCATCTAAATAATTATTCGAGTTTAGTTATTGTCTTCCGTTGGTAAATACGACTGGTACTAACCTCAGACCAAACACAAATAAACTTGCAATCTACAACGAACGTTTAGAATGAAAAGAGACACAGATATCAATAACATGCAGGAGTGAAAGAGCAAGATATTATCCTCTTCTGTAGTTCTGGTTCTAAACTGTCACTTTTACTACCAAAATGGTTCGGAAAGAAACTGACTGAGGGTGTTAGGCTTACATGTCTGTTGTGTTTGGTCTGAGGTACTAACTGATATATCAGTCATATTGACGTTTGACGTCCATTGACACTGCAGTTTTGCACTGACACATGTGTCAGTGTGAAACAGAAGACAGCGGTGGAGGTAAACGTCTATACTTGCTGAGATGTCATTTGGGGCCATTGGGAAACTATTAAACTTTTCTTCGACTTTGTTATCAGGCGTGACCATGAAAAAATGTTTGATCGCATTCGTAGAGTACTATCATCACTGTCACCTGTCTCTCAGAAAGTCAGTTCTTATAGACCAACCCTTTCTCCACATCAATATTGATTGATAAGTGCTTATTTTTTTCATACATGCTCTTTTCTTTAGGACATCGCCGATCTGATCGATGTGTGTTATTTTACTACTCCCTTCTACCCGTGTGTTTTACTGATAATTTCTGTCAATCGACTCATATCCAATTTGTGCAAACTACGTAACTTGGTTGGTTCATAAAGCGGACATTTTTTCATGGTCGGGTTAGTCCTTTACAAGCAAAAAGATGCATGCAAAAAAAACGTAAATATTATTATATTTAAGGCTTCATGTGTCCGAGACGCTATCTAAAGTGCATTTAATTTGTAAGTACTTACACATACCTAAGTACTTATGTGAATTTTCGCAAGCAGTTAACAAAAAAAAAGATGTTGGTTAATTGTAGGTATTCGTTATTTTGTGCCAAACCCAACATATATAATTATATTATCTAAAGCATTATGTCTTATGTAAAGGCTTCGGCCATAAAAATATTACGAAACTTTAATCTGGCGTTGGAGTTAAAAATTATTGTCATATTTTCACATTCAGTGTTGCCACTAATAATAAACCTATATCACTTTGAAAGGTAGTTTCTTTAAAGCAACATTTTTATTGTATACTGTTCTCTTAGTATTTTACATTGTTCATTTTTCGCTGATTGTCATTTGAAGGAAGACTGTGTCTAAGTAACAATTTTTAAAATGGCTAGTCTCATTTACTATTACTGCAGTATTATTATATAATTATCTCGAATATTTTATTTTTCTTTTTATGTAAAAAAATGAGGAACTATTACAAAATGGTGGCGTTTGTGTATTATGAACTTTTCGTCACTAATGTCAGTTAGGTGTATATATTGCATATCTATCTCAGAAGGAGTTTAAAAAAAACTATACGTCAAAGTTAGCTGTTGAAAAATAAAAAAAATGCAACTTTATTCTATGGTCGTTCGTCTTCAGATTCGTTGATTTAAAAGAAAACTCTTTATTGCTTACTTTTGCTTGATGTTAAAGGAACTGAATAAAAGTAATTGTTTATACGAGTTAAAATATGAATTACTACATAACATTTCAAAGAAGGTTTTTATGCTTAAGCCGAATAGAATTACTATTCAGTACATTTTGCCAAAAATAGGGAGTATCCTCAAATAGTTCCAGGGCAGAAGTTCCTTTCGGGCAGTTCTAAAACATTTCTAAGACTATTGATTGACTCGGGATCGCGCAGTATTTTATCTATAGTGCACGCCTTCACCGACATGTAAAATAATAACTTCAATAGCACAGTGCCTAACTGATAGTGACGTGACATTAACATAGAAAATTTGCATATGATGGTGTGATAAAATCACGAACTAATGGCGCTAGTATCGAGCGTTCCAAAACATTTTGATTGGTTGATACATCTGAAAGTTGAAGTGACAGCTTGTCCACCAATCACGTGGTTTTGAAAGATTCAATTGAAGCGCCATTCGTTCCTTCCTTTTCTACCCCCATTGATAGCAACGCCCCTATTGGCACGTTCAGAAATATTTTTGACAATACCATTTCTGCAAAAAAAGTTCCTCATTCTGGGTTCAAATTGTTTTGAGTTACAACTCGATTAAATTATTAGTTATTTTTTATTGCATAGCAATTATTTTATTAGCGGTACCTACCTACTATGTATTAAACACAAAATGTAGAAGTAATACAAACTTAAGTCACAGTATAACTCCTAGCTGAGAACACGTAGAACGTTTTAGAAATCGTTTAGTTTTAATGAGACGGGAAGCAGAGGAACTAATGGCGCTAGTGTCGAATGTCCGAGAATCACATGATTGGTAGATAACTTGTCAAGTCATTTTGACTTTCAGATTTATTAACCAATCACTGTTTGGGAACACATTTCATACTAGTACCATCAGTTCTCTACTTTCCTGTCCAATTGAATTAAAATCCCCGCTTATAGTTTTTAATTATACAATTTTGTATCAAATAATAAAAATAGATGGAACACACGATATCCCATGTAATAAAATTACGAAGTATTGTTATTGTATAATTTATTACCTGTCTTGTTTATTTATTATTAATGTTTGTGCGTGTGGACGACACAAAACATTTCAACTGCATGCGAAAGTCAACATCTTTTGCTTTCGAAACATTTTTTTAAATAAATAATGTACTTCATTATCCTTGAAGTTTTATTCAACCCGTAACCAAAATAGCAACGCTTCGACTAAAAGATGTCAGAGACAGCGTTTATTATTTTTCTATCATACGTTTAAGAAAGGAAGATTTGGAATTGTCAATAATTTCTTATCCTATTACCTAATAATATTTTGGTCCATTCAAAATATAAAAGCGAAAAGGGCATGTCGGGACCTTGACAAATGGAGATCTGTAGTTTCTCCTACATTCTAGTACACGGCTCACCTGCAGGTACCTACAAGAGGGAAGGGGAAAATCATTGTGGTGTACAACCGACCGCTATCTCATTGGCGTTGGTGGACTATGACAAACGTTACGTACCTATTATATCTAGGACCATTTGACGATAGGTTAACGTTTAGCTGAATGAAATCAACTTAGAGTAAGGTCTATCGCCAAATAAAACTGGGATGGGTAGGTACTATGGAAACGTTCGTCGTTTGGCTATGTTCGGGAAACTGCGCAAGCGTAATATGGCCTCGCCCAAGACATCGCAGTGCCTGAACTATATTATTTAATCAGTGTATGACAAATTACATATATGATACGTGGCCATTTTAGTATTAATATGTATACCTTATAAGAAAGCTCAAGGTCATCCAACGAGTGATGGAACTGGAATGGGCTATAATCGGAATTTTACTTTGCGATCGAACCAGTCACCTAGCCCGCAGGATCCCAAAGCTAAACTGAACAGGACGCATAGCTCATAGGACTGATGGCCGATGGAATCTAAAAGTTCTAGTTCGAAAATAGCGGCCACGAATGGGAATGCTCAGAGTCGTTGGTGGATCTCGGACAGTTGTTCTGACGATCTGATAGGTTAAAGATCTGGCTTTAACCCACGCACATTCAGCAGTGGACGTCGATAGGCTGACAAAAAGTTGAATCACTCTGTGTGACAAGGGTCTATTTTACGTCGTGGCACCCTTTAATGGCTGTAAGGCTACATTATCTTTGCCGTTCTAAAAAAAGAAATGATGTAATGTCAGTATTGCCAGTTTTCTATTGTCAACAACACCCAAACACAAGCGAGAGCAAGGCGATTTTATTGAATTTTCTCAGTAGTTTTCACATATTTCCCTCAAAATATTACATAAAACGGTACCGAGGTATGTTTGAATACTTTCAGTTAGTTAGTGGCTTGGTGGGTAAAATGTGCGTCTTGATAATTTATTCATATTTTCAGATGTATTCACCGCGGCAGAAAATTCTATGGTTTGCATTTATTTCCCGAGTTGCAGTGATCATTCTGCAGTGCATTTCAAATATTATTATACCGGATCACAATGCCAATGTATTCCTCAGTCCAGAAGATCCCACTTTGGTGAAAACGCGTGCAGATTTTGTTGTGGACAAGTTGTTTGGTGGTTTCAAAAGATGGGATGCTCAATATTTTATTCATATAGCTCAATATGGGTATACTTATGAGAATTCATTAGCTTTCTTCCCACTATTTCCAATAATGGTGAGATATGTATCATATATTCTGAGTGGAGTCATAGGATCTTTCATAAACTTCCATAGCATTTTATTAATATCTTCTGTTCTTTTAAACTTTGTGATATTTATAAAATCAGTTGATATACTCCATAGATTAAGTTTAAAAGTTTTGAAAAGTGAGAGTAAAGCTTATAAAGCAGCAATATTGTACTGTGTGAATCCAGCAAGCATATTCTTCTCTGCACCATACTCAGAGACATTGTTTGCATGGGTGTCTTTCTACACCATGTACAAATGTACTGAAAATGAAACACTCAGGTTTTCCAACATCAATATTCTAAGTGGGATACCAGCGGGATTCTCAATGATTACAAGATCTAACGGAACCCTGAACTTAGGATTCATACTGTACACTAGTTTTAAGAATATGATTGAAAGAACAATACCTGAAATAATGTACAAATATAGGACAGTAAAGCGCAAAATAATACTTCCATTTTTATTGTTGCCAATATTGACATCGTTTGTTGCATTGTTCTTAACTGTGATAATAGCCGTCATTCCATATTTTGTTGTTCAAGTTTATAATTATTTTAAATTCTGTTTACCAAACGATCACAACTTGCCAGAGTTTCTTACAAGTAATAGCTATGTATTGCCGGGTAGCGCGAGCAGCGCTTGGTGTAACAGCTCTATACCACTCTCGTACACTTACATACAAAGTTTTTACTGGGATGTTGGACCATTCAAATACTACCAGTTAAAGCAAATTCCTAACTTTGTGCTAGCTTCACCAATTATTATTATTATACTTTACCACTGTTGTTCATATCTTTGGAATAATCTGAGTCTGTGTTTCAGACTGGGTATTAGAACTAGTACTTTGAGTAGAAATGTTAAGATACAAGCGTACAGACAGCGACAGTCCAAGAATTTTGGTGCGAATGATCCAGCATACTTTGTGTATGTTGTACATGCAACACTGTTGACATTATTTTGTATAGTGTTTGTTCACATACAAGTGTCAACGAGGTTATTAGCATCGGCTAGTCCAATTCTGTACTGGATCTGTTCACATTTGATGAATGTCGGTCCAACACCGACTGCAGATCAGAACACTATTAACGAACATTTCCGTCGTATGGGTATTGGTAAACGGATTCCGTCACATTACTTATCTATAGCAAATTTGGAAGGCGTTGACAATATGTACAGTAAATGGCGAACATTTATTGTATCAAGGGGAATGCCCGACATGTACTCAAGGATGGTACAGTACTATTTTCTAGGGTATTTAATTCTGGGAACAATATTTTTCAGTAACTTTCTTCCATGGACATAGATTTAAATGAAAATGCATTGACATATCATTGAATATTAATCATCACATATCAGTCATGACATGTCACTAGTAAATTTTAATAGTATTTCCAAGTTATGAGATATGCACATTTTAAAACTGTTTTCACTTCATTAATATATTAAACTAGTTACTGTTTTCGACTCTAGGATATGTGCTGTGGAATAACATTGAACGTATTACGTCATAAAGTACAGTTCATTAGCACTTGGAATATACCTGAGATATTTGCGCTTGTTGCCCCTGTTGCCATTTGATTGTATGTACCATTAATAGCACCATAGATGATTTGATTTTCGATTCATTACTTAATAAAATAAGATAAGATAATATTATATAAGTTATAACTACTGGGCTAGTTACAGAACTTACAACATTACGTTTTTTATTTTACCATTTATACAATGTTGAGAAATAGAAGGTATCGGCTACCATTAATTAATGGTAGATACCAAAAATCTTCTGTGGTACTATTAATGTTTCCATCCAATGGTATTATGGACAACAAACGGAAATTAGGCATGCTGTTATAACACTACAGTGGTATATAAGCATGAAACTTCATCATTTTTATAAATCACATCTGCCTTAAGACGACAGATCACGATTTGTACCAACCCTTATGTATCTTTTTTGTTTCGTCTACATTTATATAGCGTGCATTGTAGTGCACCCGTATTACGGTACCTACGGAACGGGTAGTTTGTCAGCCAGTCAGTCCAGCTTCTACTTTTATATATTTAGATTTCATACATGCTTGCTGATTTCGAGTTCGTCACATGTGAACTTAAATCACAGTGGACAAGTACTTAATAGGCAAGCGTGCTTCACTGCAAACAAAAAAACCGTGCTAAACACGGAAGTAACGGATAAAACTTCCGGCTTTTTTAAGATAAGGGGTTCATTGCCTGTACAGTGGAGTTATTCCGATTATCCTAACTCCACTGGAAATGTACCCCATGGTATTCGGAAAATGCGTGCTCGATTATCCACCCTGCCATACAATTGAAAATTGAATTTATAACACGAGCTGGATTGTTGGACGAGTATTTTCCCCTATCCACCCTGGGGTGGATTTTCTAGGGTAGACATTCGGAATAAGCCCTACAGTGGTATATTCTGTGCTAACAAACTGTAGTGTAGGTATCTTGTTCTAAGTCAATTATAACAATTGAATCTGCTTTAAGGGGCCTTAAAGTTATAAACTGCATTTTAAAGCACAAAATTATATGATATCTAGGTAAATCAGCAATAGGCGCCTTTTTCATTATTAAAGTAGTCTTAAGTAAATTGCACCAAATTGGTGAAAAATATCTAGTCAAATGTGTTCATCTTAGCAATAAGTTTGAAAATTGTGTCCAAGCAATATGAGGTTACCAAAGTGAATTATACTTACAATTGTTTTTACTATTTAAGTTGAGCAAGCCCTTGGTTTTGTATTCTATTTATTTACAGTAGACAAGTACAGACAAAGGACTCTTCGAGTGTAACATTTCCGGCTATATAAAAATTGCTGGGTTAGTAATATTTTTACATATAAACTGTCAAAGTCTAAGAAAATACATATGTATGACGAGCCATTGTCATTGGCCTATGTTGGATGTGTTACTTTCGAGCAGTCTTCGACTTAACTTTTGTTTTATTTCTGATAGTAATTCCATTATGGCGCAGTCGCTAGTCGCCCAAAGGAGGGACTAGGTTATGTCCATCGAAAGGCCATCGGCGGCGAGTGTCAGGTGATTTCGGGATCTCCAAAGAACCGGTGCCACAGTCGTCGTTATTCTGTCTCTAACTCTCTATAACTAGCTACCTATCATATTTCTCTTTACCATAGCTCTTAATACAGCTTATTGCTTATATTCGAAGCCATTTACAACCGTCCATGCATATTGTCTACGTTATTGTTATTTGGCTTTGCAGATTTAACTAGAGGTCTATAAAAAGATACTTAATAGAAAAGTAGATGTTAAATGCCTACTTACATTAATATTATTGTTCGACCAAATATAACTAGGTAGGTAGGTACAACCCAAACATTAACCCTCGCTTTATAATTGCCTACACTTCATGACTTCTAAGACAGAATTTGAGAAACAATCGTTTCTCTTCTGAGTCCGTGCACTGCGGACCTATCCTGTCTACAGTTACCAACCTACCTGGTATTATAAATATAAGCTTAGATTTAGCGTTCTTTTGACGGTTGTGATTCTGTACCTTGAATTGATAAATAAAGAGGGATTGATTACCTATATAAGTGTCTATTTTTTGTTCATCCACCAGTGCTAGTACCTATCGTAGTTCGGTAATTTCCTTTCGGGACAGTGGTCCAACTGCTCTGTCCAACCAGTCGGACCGCGGGCCTCTTCTTGGCGTAGTAGTCCAACTATAAAAATAGTTGGACCACAGCGCCCGTTTCGAGTTCCGTGGTCCAACTGATAAATTAAAAGATACTTACTTTGCAATTGAAACTTTATCTATCGTTGTTATTATCTAAGGCTAACACGCAAAGTTAAGTCGGTGCATAAATTCAAAAAACGTTACCTTGCCACGAATTTTGCACGTCCTGCAAAACATTATTTTATTAAACACTAGTGGACCCGACAGACGTTGTTCTGTCTTAACTATTAATATGAATATAAAATAAGTATAACTTCTTCTTAGATGTCACTTTTTTCTTTGATAAGAACCTTCTGCTGTCATTAATAAGCACAACAAAAAAAGAATTAGCGAAATCGGTCCACCCGTTCCGGAGTTATGCCCTTACCAACACGTTTTGCCATTCATTTTTATATTATAGATTACATTATTTTATACAGGAGTCTAGAAGTAAATATATTTTTAAAGAAACGCGCACTGACAATATATTAAAAGCACATGATATAATATACCGGCTATATGTATCCGGGTTCTCGCATCCAGCATCTGCCAACCGTCTTGCGCATATCATCAGTTCACCTTGCCTGAGGGCAAATCTTTTCCCTCCAGAGGCCATCGGCGTGCATGACGGGGACTCCGATGTTACCCTCGCACTGCGTCCCGAGACGCGCGG
>SJJU01005801.1:0-26263 GCA_012932125.1 Conopomorpha cramerella | reverse complement strand
CAACCAATTTTCAGCCTAATCGGCTTAGTCGTTCCTGATTTATAAATAGTGTAACTATAACACGACTGTCTTTTTATATGTATAGAATTGTTCTTCAAATACTCACTACAACCAGAACTTTTTAATTATGTACATGGATCAAAATCATTCGTGGAGTATTTAATTCAGGTAATAACATTCGTCGGTACCTTTGAAAAGATGTCTAATAGACCACTTGGAGTTTGATGGTTAGATTTTATTGGATTGGGATGATTTTGGATTGACAACATTCAAGTTTTAAAATAAAAGTTTAGATAAGTGAACTCGTTTTGTACGTGTCCAAATATATAACGTGAAATATATTTGGACAAAAAAAAAAAACAATTCTCCAAGGAACCCTTCGAAAAAGTAACAAAAAATGGTCTCATACAAAGTGGCAATCAGGTTATCGGTTCTTTTGTATGAAGAACATTTCTACGTAACATAGGGTTCTTTAGAGAAAGTTTTTTGTTATCATGGGCCGGTTTAAACTGCTAATACCTCCAAGAGTGTGTTAACAAAGTTTCACAGTTATCGGTTAAGTAGTTTTCGTTTGAAAGCATAGCAAACGTACATTTATAAGGATGCACGGATTAAATATCCTCTCGAAGTAAATTGTTACACCTTTTAATACGATTTTTACCTAATCTTTTCACCAAAAAAAATCGAAATGATTTCTAATGTTAGCTGGAGCTTACATTCCATGGTAGATATAATTATAGAGATATCGTACCAATGAATAAGTGGAAAAGCTACAGAAATTATTCAGAACTACAAATACGCAGAGAAGTGCACTAACAACATAAAACCAACCAGAATTGTATTTAAACAGCTCTGTTTTCTAGGCACGTTTTGTTTGTTAACATGTTTCGTATGCGAATGTCTGTTTTCGGCATAGTATTTATTATTTGTATGATTTGTTGCATAGTAATATAATATACTGTTTTATGAACATCAAAATATGATTTTGTATTTATGTCGGAATAATATTTATATGGGTAATGTAATGGGCCGGGTGAGTAGAGGTCGCCCCAGAAGGACATAGATTAACCAGATTGGTGATGTCCTGGCGGAAGGTGGTGTGAAAAGTACTCGAAACCGGAGGTTATGTATGAAAAGATGTATGAATGTAGATGAAGCGAAAGGAGTATATCAGGACCGTGACAAAATATGGAGATCTGTAGTCTCTGCCTACCCCTCTGGGAAACAGGCGTGAAGTGTATGTATGTAATTTTATTTTCCAACTGTGCAAAGGAAAACTTGGCTATATGTATAAAAAACAGGGTGCCAAGTCTGCTACACTCTTGTAGTCGCATCGCTCTGGCATAGTAGCGGCAAATTATATACATCGCCGTTCTGCAACGGAAGACAGTGAAATGAAAGTAATGAAATCAGCAAAACACATCATTTGCTCTACGATGCCAGAGTGATGCAACTACTAGAGTATAGTAGACTTAGGCCCCAGGAATTCTAATAAATGATTTTCTAATGTAGTTAATTAATTTTGCATAAATTTAATCGCTTGAAATTAAACTCAACTAAAACTAACGCATTCGCGGACAGTAAAATAGTCACAATTTTTTTTTATTGTTGCAACGGCTATAACCGTTCAATGTCCCTTAATGGATACAACCAAATAAAATCAGGCCCCATTGATGGAGAAAAGCAAAATACCAATCGTTTCGGCGCGCCTTGGGGAGGCCTATGTTCAGGCACTAGGCGCCAGTTCCTATAAGCTGACGTGATAATAACGAACACCGTGCAACACAACTTTATTTTAATAATAATAAACTGACATTCAACCCCACAATAAATACTTCAATTTAATGTAAACACTAACCCCCTTACCAATAAACGCATTGTCACTTATACAACGGTTATTACAGGTCTACTTTTTTTTAATTGTTTTATTTATCACTATGAACAAGCGTTTGACCACTACTTGAACTGGTTATTCCGTATTTGACATACAACTGACAAGTTAAGTTGAGCTTTGTGTATCTTCGAAATAGCAATTCCGCTATTATTGGTCCTATAAAGGTCAGAATACCTATTTATGTTTCCGAAATAATTGTAAACGTGCCACCGTTGTAGGACAGCAATCGAATCAATTCAAAGGATACAGAAGCAAAACCAAAATGTTCACCAACATTCAATCACACGCTCACTCACCAATCGAAAATCGCTTTCAATAGTTCAGCAGAGGTGCCTTCGCAATCTGCCAACATTAGCACAATGGTTGGTGACTAACAACGGTTCTAAATTAAATAAACATCACAGTCTAAACCTGAGCTTTGACTCTATGAAACTCTGAAACTACGCTAGTTCAGCTAATAGTGTGAACTATGTTTTACTACTCAGGGAAGTAGATGTAGCACCCACGTCCGTGTGCTGAATACACAATTTGTCACGTCACAAAGCAAAGCAGCCGCATGGTGTAGGAACCGTAATGCGAAAAAAAAAAGAGTCTTGGAAGCTCTAAAGCTCACTTTGCCTCTACTGAAAATATTTATGGCGATGTAAGGGAAAGCAAGATTGCAAACTTGAACCGTTATTTAAACAAACTAGTGGACGCGACAGGCGTTGTTAACTGTCATATTAATTTATATAGTAATCATCATCAGCCACATGACGTCCATTGCTGGACGAGGTGCTTCCCCAATGATTTCCATTATCATTTAGGGAGAATTGCCAATAATCGCCACGCTTGGCAGGCGCGGGTCGGCGATCGCAGTTGTATTGTGGTGTAACTCGCAGAGTCAAAGTCAAAATTTCTTTATTTCGTCGTTATAAGTGCTATAACATAGAGATATACAGTAGCATAACACAAAGCTTGATGAACATCTAACACAAAGCTTGATGAACGTCATTTATGACTTTAAAAACAAACGTAATCGTCCACGGTTCGAATTAATTTCTTTTACTTGCCAGAAGAACCGGGAAGAAAATGGCATCTTTTCAAATCGTCAAGGAGAGCACTGCTGCCAGTCCTCTGGAGAGTTCCCTCGGTTGCCTCTTATGACCCTCACGACGAGAAAAGCTGGGCTGATGTGGTGACACATGTGTTCTATTCGCCGCCCCGACATTCATAGAGTTTTTGTTGCCTATGTGACTACGCAACGGTCATAGAATACGATGAAGAAAAATATCGTCATGAAAACCGCATGATAAGGCGATAGACACGCGCCTATCTAGTTGGGTTAAGTACGTTTGGGGAATCCCCATTTCTTTAGCACGGTAAATGTTTGGCTTTGTTGATCTAATCTCAAGGCCAGTGTGTTCCCTAACTTTGAGGTAGGTAACTCACTTCTTATGTATGTTGATTAATTAGGTAATATATTAATATATGTATGTGTATATATATATATAGTACCTGGACGACCGAGCTTCGCTCGAAGTAAAAAAATCGATTATTTTCCTTCGATTTTTTCATAACCCCATCTCTAGTTACTTCAAAACCAAAACGTCACCCGCACCATCCTACGTATAGCATAGTATTACTACTCGGCAATAGATGTCAGTAAGAGTCGTATTAACAATTTGAGCAATTTTTTATGCCCGAAAACACGGTTGGAAAGATGTTTTCTAAAAATTAAACCTAGCTAGATCGATTTATCGCCCCAAATCCCTCTACATACCAAATTTCATGAAAATCGGTGCAGCCGTTTCCGAGATTCCAATTATATATATATGTCAAATAGAGGGCTAGCAGCGCCACCTGTCTTGACAACAATCACTACCTGGTTGTTAACCTATCATGCCATTTTGTTTTGTTTTCTATTATAAACAACAGATGGCGCTGTGCGTTTCCGATAAAGTAGTCTGTTTAGTTTCCTTTAGTTGGCAATACTGTAACTGTTTTCTCTTAGCCAATCGCCTTGGAATAATGTGTGTTGTTATGTTGGTACCATTTAAATAGCTAGTTCTGATTGGTTGACGAGACGCAGGCGGTTAAGTTGGCACGCCTGGACATGCACGTGGGAGCGAAGACTATAACTTCGGAAGGGCGTGGTGCCCGCGGAGGATACTGGGGCTGGACTCCGAAGAGTGATCACGAAGAACATATGAAGCCTGTTAACGACTGAAGACGCGACGAGGACCCGACGCGAAGTCTCCGTAATGTGGTCGTCATGGCCCAGAAGGGGGAGAGTTGGCAACAAAACAGGGACGGATAAAGATAATTTGTATGGAGTCAAGAAAACGTGTGCGTTGAAAAGAGGCAAAGCAAGTAGATGCGCACGTCTCCAGAGAATGGCCCGTACGCCGAGAGGCAGGCAGGGCTTGGGTGGTGGTAGGATTATCCCTGATTAGAGTGATCACGAGTGTGTCTGTTTCATAGGCTATCAGAATTAAATTGACTTATTGTCCTACCAAGTGTACTTGTTGCTCGAGCTGCCCTAATGGAAAACGCTCCTTCTCCACTGGCCGGCGGCCCTGACGCCGGCGAGGCTCCGACATCCGACATATATATATATACAAGAATTGCTCGTTTAAAGATAAAGATATATATATTTCAACGTCCTGATTAATTCATTCATCCACGCCCAGACCAAACCCGTGACCCTAGAAAGCTGAAAAGTAAAAAAGGGGGGTTATGGTTATAAAACTTACAGTATATATACACGTACCCCCTATGGGACTAAACAAGTAAAGTGTGCATGTCGAACACAATCTAGCATTCTTGTAAATTATTTTTTCCTTTAAAATTTTGACTCTACTGATATTGTTCTAACTGTACCCCGTGACCTAACTTGTGACTGTGTGTAACGTGACTTAACTCAATTTTTTTTGAGATTCCGTGTGAGTATAGGGATAAAAATGTCTATGTCATCCAAAGATAGTTTAGCTTCCCAACAATGATGAATTATTTTAATTCGGTCAAGTAGTTTCGGAGCCTATTCGATGAAAACAATTTAATCTGTTCGCTTTTTCATGGTGTCTTTTTTGTTACTTTACGTTACTTACTTTACTAATAATGGGGCAATAAATATTCCGAAAATTTACCAAGATCAACTTGACTCGGTTACGTTCGTATGTGGAATACGGAATAACCATTTCCATTATATAAGTGACAGCGCGTGTATTGTAAGGCTATATACATTTTAGTGCGTCACCTCCCTACAACTTTATAAACACATTTTCAAAGGAAACATTTCGCTTACAACTATTTCCGACGCGTTCAGTTTGTAATCAATAATAATTTTAGCGAAGCAAAGCATATTCGCTCGTTTAATATTTGAAATTTAGCTGTTTTGGTGGCGAGGGTGTTACATTTTCGCCGGATGCGAACGTATCACAAATAGGGTGTGCGATTGTCGAAAATTACATAAAACCGTATGCAAAGCGAAGCGACCGCTGGTCCCCGCGTGACTTGGTACCAATCCAAACATGTATTGGAGCTTTGCCAATGCCACATCCTTAGGGCCTCTGGTAGCCACACTTACATATTCATATTGTTGTATCACTACAGATACAAAGCCGCAAATGGCAGAAATATTGAAATAGCATCTAGAAAGTAAAAAGATGCTGAATATATTCCAATCAAAAGACAGGGTAAGAGACACTCTGACGCACTCTGACGCAGAAGGCATTCTTCACCAACTTTTAAAAACGACCAATGAGATGGTTAGTACTGATCAGATGAATAATAGTCAAATGTATACACACATCAAAAGTGTCTAGGAATCAAGTACATTTAAGAAGATTGCAATCAAGAATATATTTTACAAAAACTAAATTCATTCATAATAAAATTTATTCAAAACGTGGTGATAAGATTGATACAGGCATGGGGAATTAAGTAGGAGACCAATCCAGAAGATTAGATTTGATTGAAATTAATTAGATTTTTTAGAGCTAAAAATGTTCTTGATCCCTTGACACTTTTGATGTGTGTATTATAAAACTCAAAAGTCCTGCATAACTGACTCACATCAACGCTCAGCCCAAACCTAGTCTAGTTTACGACTAGAAAGCTGAAATTTCGCGGGGGTTATTTTTATGATGCACACGTGAGAAAGGATTTTTCAAAATTCATCCTCAAAGGGGGTAAAAGGAGGTGTAGAAGTTTGTAAGAGAAACACATTTGTTTCTGAAACATTGTGGTAATATTTGTGAATAGTAATTAATAACGCAACGCAATGCTCGTTCGGTGAAGGACCACATCGTGATGAAACCCGCACACCACAAGGTGTGTGAACCCTATAACGGCGATGGGCTCACCCCCTTTTACGTTGGGTTAAATACGCTTGGTGAACCGTGGGTATTTGCTTTAGCAAGTGCCTCTGCCTACCCCGCTTTGGCATTAAAAGGCGTGAAGTGTATTTATTTTTTATTTTTAGTAATTAATACTGAAACTGCGCAAATGAAGCAAGGCATCTTGTCATATAGGCTTCTGTCTTTTATACCAATCTATTACCATTTAAAACGTTTGTACCCACTGTGAAAAAATCATGTTTTCTTTGTTTGTAATTGAATTTACTGGTGTGTGTTTATAATACTGACCCGCACTTATGTTCTCCCATGTTGTGAGTTTGGCTGGAAGATCATACTTTGGTATTAAGTCCACCCGTTGTACTTTTGGTGCAGTAAATTATTAAATAACAAAATAAGACGTCACGCCTGTCTGAGATGATGATCGGCTGATGTTATTTTTTAAGGTATACCAATAGACGTAACACTAAGTGAAACAATAAATTGAAAAAAGAACAGAAATTACATACCTAAAGTACTCGACCAAACATAGGCGAACGCCACGTGCTTAACATTTACACATACTTCAATAATCAACAATAATTAGACCGTTGATTTTAGGACAGAATCACGTACAAAATAAAAAGCTAATATTGCAAGAAAAAAATTAAGTAGGTATTAGTGACAAATAAAAAGTAACTTAGCCGTTTGATAAGGCTTTGGTCAGTGACAGCTTAGCTGATCCCAACGAGTCATGGTTTATGGAATATCCACCTGATACGGATAGCCTTTTTTGAAAGTTTAACTCCCGACGCAAAACTAGGGGTGTTATAAGTTTGACATATCTATCTGTGGCATCGTAACTCACGAACTAATAGAGCTAATAAGTTTTATTTTTGTTTGAAAGCTGGTTTGATCGAGCGTGTACTTAGCTATGTTTGATTGCTATCGGCTTACCCACTCAAAAGTCATGGCGTTGAAAGTGGTGATGCACAATTTTACTTAACCCTTTACCAGGCAGAGGGAAAATAGTTCCCACCTAATTTTGAACCTTAGTCCGTCGAAATACAGTCTAAAATCAATTAATTTCAAACAAACTTTTGCCTGCTAGAGGGTTAAGTGAATATGGTGAAGTGGGGTATTAAATGAAAGAGAACGAAATGAGGGTTTTTTATCTGTATTTTTTTCATATTTTCCTCATTCGCTGCTAAAAAACTACTTTTAAAAAAAGTTATATTCTACACTATAGCTACAGGTGCCTTAATTTTAATGCCAATCCCACGAGCAACTGGCCAAAATAAATATTACAATGTTAAAGCTAATATCAGAAAGAAAAAAAAACCATCCGTTTCCAACTTTCAAAATGATTCCAAATTTAAACCGAGCTTTCTTCTTTTGTGCCGGTTCTTGTTTTTTTAATGTTCTGCTCCAAAAGCACTAACGAGTTACCGGCCAGTCACGTACGGGCGATTTTCCTTTTGTCTTGACAAAGACAAATTAATTATGTACCAACTGTGCAAGCTTAGCTACACTTGCAGTGATAATACACATACACAGTGCATAAGAAATAATTAGCTTTATTAACAAAACGCTGTGTCTCGCGGTGTTACCTATCCGCTGTTTATTCCGTTTGTTTTTTTCCCCTGGGAATTTCGGGATTGTGGGTTTTAATTGGTGAATGAATTTTAAAGATCAGTTTAGTACGAACTCGTGCTTTACCTTGCTGTTTCACCTGGGCGAAGCACGGGCTATGCCCTCGTCCCGTATTTTACCCAAATTAATATCATTAATAAAAAACTAAAAAAAAAAAGATGTTTATTTCTTTAACAAATTTACAATTTTACATAACAGATTTATTAAACAAATCCCTTTGAGCAAATGAATTACTTGTAGTGGGGATGCCGCTCTTCTAGGATGGAAATTTAATATTTAACAAATATGTAGTTAAGACAAAAAGTAAAATAAATTATATTATTTAGTGTGTGTGACTACGTATGATGTGCGTGTGTGATGTGCGTGTGTGTGGTGTGTGATGTGCGTGTGTGATGTGCGTGTGTGATGTGCGTGTGTGATGTGCGTGTGTGATGTGCGTGTGTGATGTGCGTGTGTGTGGTATGTGTGTGTGGTGTGTGTGGTGCGTGTGTATGGTGTGTGTGGTGCGTGTGAGTGTGTGTATGTGTGTGTATGTCAGTGTAATTTTATACTTTATTGATATTTTTTTAACAAGGATTCAACTTCGTCGTAGGTTTTATACATAAGCCAAGTCGTAAGTTTTTTCTTGCATTCAATGTGTGTTAACGGGTATATGTTTAGTTCTTTATTAGCTAAGTTATACAAATGGGATGACGAGTATTTATATTGACGACTGCCGTGTACTGACTTAGCATGTTCAACGAGAGCAACTGGAAGTTGAATCATTAGAACAACTTATAGAAAAGCACACACATTAAAAGTGTCTAGAGATCAAGAACATTTTTAGCTCTTAAAAATCTAATTCATTTAAATCACATCTTATCTTCTGGCCTCTGGTCATTGGTCTCCTCCCTAATTAGGTAGGAGACCAATGACCATGGTGAATTCCCCATGCCTGTCTCAATGACTTATAACCACATTTTGAATAAATTATGAATGAATTCACTTTTTGTAAAATATATTCTTGATTGCAATTTTCTAAAATGTCCTTGATCCCTCGACACTTTTGATGTGTGTAGTAGACATATACTCATGTCCCTAATACAGATAAAGATACCAAAATCTTTGTTAAACTATGTTATATCGTTGTTGCATCTTACCTGTATAAATTATATGCTTACTAGAGTAATTACCTATTATAGGAACGTGGACAATTTCGTTATGTGACAACACACTGTAGATTTTACCTTACCGCTAAACAAAATGATAGGTACTTGAAAACCTGCATGATGATTTTGTACTTTTTTATCATCGGCAGCGTCTAGATAGGTACCTACTTGAGCGTTAGGCGGGCAATAACGTTGAATTAATGGTTCGAACGCCAACGAAAACTAATTTAACTGTGATTGATCACCGTGCGGCTTGCAAGGACAAAATTAGTCTTTTAGACCTGGTTTAATTTTTCATTAGAACAAGCTTTGAGCAGCAAATTCGTCTGAGAATATTGAGGGAAGTTTTAATCAAATTTCGCTGCCCCTGATGGGCGATTCTCATACTATGTTTGTGCTGATTGAGTAACGGGTTAGTTTCGACGTTGCATGTTATCCCTTTCACTCTTTATAGAAGTGAGGGTTAGAGGTATACGACATTGAGACAGTCTTGCTACTAACAGGTTTCTAATGTAAGAGATGCATCGTGTAACTTATAGTTAGTATTAAATCAATTATTACAAGTTTCGTAGCATTTTAATAAAAGACAAGCCGTGAAGCCGATAAGAAGATATTCCCAAGTATATTTGCTAATATTTTAGAGTATTCGCTGTAGCAAACGAATTCAAGGCAATTATCTCGTTGATCTTCATTATGATGAGTACAATATGTTTCAAATGAACATGCACAGATTTACACATACGATGTTCATAATCAAATAATTGCGTGGAAACAACGTTTGTAGGCCGACGAATGTTAAATGAAACGTTTTATTTCCTTCTGTAAATTTCTTTTAAAATCATCCGTTGAATGACAACCCTTCTTGCCATAAAGGAATATGAAAAAAAAAAACCATTTTTTGTGTCAAACCGTCGAGCAAACAACGAAAGTAAGCTGAATCTTTAGGCATTTTCGTTTTTTAACTAACAAATATGGTCGGCTAAGAAATTGCTACTGCATTGGGGTAGTTTTCATTTGTTTCTATTAAACAAGACGATATTTAACAACAGTAGTTTGTTTGTCCCTTTCCTTTTCAAGGAAAATTGGAAGACAGAAGAGAGTAATTTATTTCCTAATTTACTACCATACTCATTTTATCGTTATGACAGGAACCTGGTGTCTCATCACCAGCATTACGTCCATTATCACTAATCAATTGAGGGGGAATACCAATAATCGCCACGCTTCGCAGGCGTGTTGGCGATCGCAGTGGTGTTGTGATTTAATTCACAGAAAGCGCTGCTACCCGTCCTCTGGAGAGTTCGTTCGGTCGCCCTCTTACAACCTCCATGACGGGTAAAGTTGGGCTATGGTTTTGCCGTCACCACACGGCTACACGGTGTTTAAATGCGTAAATTGAATTCATAGTGACCACGTGTAAAGCATCCATGTTATACAGCTATATTTAGCTACACATATGACAATAGAAACCATTTGCTCGTTACAAAATTGTTGTCGTCACGTCGTCGCACAAAGGATGTTGTTGAATATCGCTTTTCGGGAGCAAAAACAATTTTCGGCCTCTGAACTGTAACAAAACCCCTTTAATTTTAATGTCAACCGTTTGTGCAGATTTCAACTCGAGATAATTAAGTCACAGACATTATTATTCTCGCAAGAGAAATACAAATACTCACGGAAAATGGCGCTTCGTTTTTAATTAAAGTTTGTTTTGCTTAATTTTTTTAAGTACTAGGCTTTGAAATCTCTTATGTACCTACTAGAATACAAGATAGAGTGCTGCATACAAGCGATGAATTCCTCTGAAGTACGGTGCATGCACTGTACCTACCGACATCAAATATACTTGTCATCAACGTTGAAATAAGACATACAATGCCAAAAATATGAATAGTAAAATGAGATCTACTCAATACTCAATATCAATTATCAGTCACATGACGTACACTGCTGGGCGAGAGCCACCCCTAATGATTTCCAGGATAATTTGGGGGGGAAATGTCAAAAATCGCCACGCTTGGCTGGCGCGTTGACGATCGCAGTATTATTGTGGTTTAACTCAGAGAGAGCGATGCTGCCCGTCCACAGGAGAGCTGAAGGTCCACCACTAAGCTTCAAGTTGGCCTAGGGTGGTGACACGGTGTTTGAATATCGTCATCGCCGTCATGGCACGGTGTTTGAATATCGTCATCATCATCAGCCCATACTAGTCCACTGCTGGACATAGGCCTCTCCAATAGCACGCCACTGTCATCTATTTTCGGTCTCTCGCATTTAGCTTCTGCCAGCCGTGTTTTGTATATCATCTATGCTGATAGACAAAGTCTACCTTGCCTGAGTGTTGAATATTGCTTGTTGCTTATCAGTGTCATTACAATATTGTAAATAATAAAACTAGGAAATTAATAAATCTTACTTTGTTACATCAATAAGAAAAAGGAACAATGCGTTGTGTTCAAGAGGTAGCCTGAAATATTTGATTTTGTTTGGAACGTATTTAGAACGTATTGATTTTCAATTATGAAAGTTGAGCACAAATCCTTTTCAAACAAATCGTTGATCTAAAAGAAGCATAAGAAGTATGAACAATAATTATATTTAATACTTTTTTAAATATTATTCTAAAGTAATTACAAGTAATATATCTCGTTGTCTGATTTCATAAAAACAAGTGCTTTACGCTACAAACATGGGGTGAGGCAAGTTTTTGGTTATTAAAAATGATTATTTATATTATTTTTCGTAAATAAAATATTAGAATAAAAAATATTTATACTGTCTCCGAAACATATATAAACATAATACCTACACTGTACCGAAAAAAATATAGCATCTACACTGACTTTTAAAACTTTCTGACGTTTTCTTAAAAATCTAATGATCAAAGATACATAATAGCAAATTTTTATTTTGGCATAGGAAGTCGCTTTTGTACCCCGTGTACTGCAAGAAATACACTTTTTAGACCTTCTCTTGACTTCCACGTGTGATTCAAGAGCAAAATTAGCCAAATCGGTCCAGTCGTTCTCGAGTTTTAGCGAGACTAACGAACATCAATTAATTTTTATATAATAAGATACTCGTAATGAAAAGCATAATCTAATATATAAAATTCTCGTGTCACAGTTTTCGTTGCCATACTCCTCCGAAACGGCTTTACCGATTTTCACCAAATTTTATATGCGTATTCAGAAGGTCTGAGAATCGGCTACTATCTATTTTTTATCCACCTGCCAGTTGTATTTCTCCCAATACACGGGGTACAAAGGCAACTTATTATGGCAAAACAAATGTTTGCCGGGACAGCTAGTAATCTATAAAGCTTACATAAATACGTAATATTATCAAGCATTATAGATATCTTTTAATATTTAAAATGGCGATAGCGGGATTTGAAACTAATCCATGGATCTGTCGGAATTTGGAACCAACCACTGGTGGATTTACCGGGTTTTGTACCTAACCTAAATATTTTGATCACATACGGGTTGTTCAAAATACTAAAATACGTGATTTTTTTAAATGTTATATTTAAAAAAAGGTACAACATATTTTATTAAACGAAATTAAAACTCTCAATGCTGCAATTTTTTTATTGCTGCTCGTTTTGCTTCATTTTATTTTGATCTTGTGTCTCCACCTCTATTTTCCTTTGCCAATAAGACGCTGTTTGATGTGATCTTTGCAACACTCCAAAAATTCTGTCCTTTCCCATATTTAAAAATGACATGAAGGCTGTCTTACATACAGGAACATTTTTGGCATCTGTTACATACATACATACACTTCACGCCTGTCTCCCAGAGGGGTAGGCAGAGACTACAGATCTCCATTTGTCACGATCCCGACATACCCCTTTTGCTTCATCTACATTCATACATCTTTTCATACATGACCTCCGGTTTCGAGTACTTTTCACGCCACCTTCGGTCAGGACATCACCAATCTGGTCTTATATGTCCTTCTGGGGCGACCTCTACTCACCCGGCCCATTACATCACCCATATAAATCTTTTTCGTCAATCGACTTTCATCCATTCTCTCCATATGCCCAAACCACCGAAGCATGCCCTTATCAATCTTGGTCACTACGTCTTCCTTCAAACCGCAACTTTCTCTTATCACACTATTCCTTATCCTGTCATTCAATGTCCCGCCTTTCATGCTCCGCAATGACCGCATTTCTACGGCATTGACTTTTATGCTTCTTCTGCCATACCCAACTTTCACTCCCGTACATTAAGGTAGGTGCCAGTACAGCGTCATGGATAGCCAATCTTGCCTTTTTCGACATGAATTGGCTCTCCATAACACTGCGAAGGGCACCGTTAACCTTATTCCCCGCACTCACTCTTCTTTCAATATCTTTGTCAAACTTTCCATCACTTGTAAATAGAGATCCCAAATATACAAACTCATCCACTTGTTCAACGTTCTCACCGTCAATCATGCACTCACAAATTGTCCTTTCATTATTTTCGACTACCATTACTTTGGTCTTACTAGCATTCACTTTCATTCCTTTCCTTTTCGATGACTCATTCATACAATTAATCATCTGCTGCAATTCATACGCCGACGGTGCAAGAAGAACTTGATCGTCAGCATATAAAAGGCATTTGATGATTAAACCACCCATATTTAGACCCCAATCACGACCTTTCAGATCTTCCAAACAACTGTCCATGAACAGATTGAACAGCCACGGAGACGCTACGCATCCCTGTCTGACACCTCTATGGATGCCAAACCCGTCTGAGTAGGTCCCGTTTACCCTGACACAGGCACTGGAATCATCATAAAGTGATTTCAAAGCCCGTACCAAGGTCTTGTCCACCCTGAACCGGGACAGCAGCAAGGTCCACAACTCATTCCTGGGTACCCGATCATAAGCCTTCTCTAAGTCCATGAAAGCGCTGAAAACCTTTTGGTTTTTAGCCAAAAACTTCTCCGTCACCTGGCGCAAAGAGAAGACTTGGTCGGTGCATCCCATTCCCTTCCTAAAACCAGCTTGTACATCCCAGATTTTTTCATCAGTCTCACGTATTACCCTTTCGATCAACACTTTTGCATACATTTTGCCGACGAAACTAAGAAGGCTGATTCCTCGGTAATGTTTGCAATCCTGCTGTGAACCCTTACCCTTATACAGTGGAACGATTACGGCTTTGCACCAATCACTTGGTACTCGGCCGCATCGCCAACATGCATTAAAAATAAGGTACAGCAGGTTCGCCACCACCGCACCACCAGCCCTCAGCATCTCCAGCGAAATCCTATCATACCCAGCCGCTTTTCCATTTTTCATTCATTTCATAGCCTTGAAAATTTCATTCATATGTATCTCACTTTTATTCTCTTCGCCATCCATATTAACCGCATCAACCAAAGTCGACGCGGTGCTACATTCAAACAAATTTTCAAAGTATTCCTTCCATCTTCTTACAACCATACTTTCCTCATTCAAAATTTTTCCATCCTTATCTCTGGCATCTGTTTTCTTGTATAAATAGTAAAGAACTACATCACTCATGTTATTTTGTGTTACGACTTTCAACAGATTAAATATAAAAGTATACCTTTTTTTTTGTTTTAATTGCCATAAAAGTCTCAAACGTGTATATTTAGCTAATCAGCCATAGTCAATTTATTTATTTAATACTTTATTGCACTAAAGGTACAAAGGGTGGACTTAATACTAAAGTATTCTCTACCAGTCGACCGCACAACATGGGAGAGTATAGGTGCGGGTCAGTATTATTAAAAAGTACAATATAAAACAATAGGTACAGGGTGTAGTTGGTACAAATCCAACTTAATTTAAATTTAATACAACAAAAAATATAGATACTATTATGTAGGTACAGATATACACATACATATATAATATATATATATATACATACACATACATATATACATACAAACGATACTATGACACATAAGAAGTTATTAGTTATATGATTGGAGATAGTGCCTCTTGAGAAGATTTTTGAAAGAAGGACGGGACGGGGCTTTCCTGACATCAGTAGGAAGAGAGTTCCATAAGCGGACAGCTGTCACGGCAAAGGAATTGGACATGAAACCAGATTTATGAGTGGGTACATTAAGGAGCAGATTGCTTGATGAGCGGAGATACCGGGAATGATTGGATGCTACGCAGGAAAAAAAGTCCTTAAGATAGTTAGGCGTTTGAGGCTCAAATAGTACACTATACAGAAGGCAGAGGATTCTCACCTTCCTACGCTCACGAACTCGCAACCAATGAAGTTTTTCACGGTACGCCGAAACGTGGTCGTATTTCCTCAGGGAATAGGTATATAAATCTGATGCCAGTATTTAGGAGATGATCAAGTTTATTGAGGAGTTCCTCAGTAAGATCTACGTAACACACATCAGCATAATCGATAATGGGAAGGAGGAGAGAATTCACTAAGGAAATTTTTGTTTTCTCAGGGAGGAAGTTTTTGTAGTTGATCACTGAGTGAAGAGAGGCGTAAAACTTTCTGCTGACAAACTCGATATGAGCCCTCCAATTCATCTGGCTGTCAATGACCAAACCAAGGTTAGTGACAGTTGGAGTAAAAGTAGAAGCCATTGTAGGACAGACATAAATTGGAGGAATCAATCTTATTTAATTGTTGTGGGCTACCTATTATAATTGCCTGACACTTATCAGGGTTAACAGAGATGCCATAGTTAGCTGACCAGGTATGGATCTCTTCCAGGTCTTTATTGATAAGTGTCAAAATGGTATCAATTTCGTCTGGCTTGCCGGTAGCATAGAGCTGCAGGTCATCGGCGTAAAGGTGGTAATGAGAAAGAAGATTAGGTGTGACCATGTGGATAAACAATGCGAAGAGAAGAGGGGAGAGGATCCCACCTTGCGGCACACCAGCTTTGAGGTCGCACCAGTCAGAAATGTCCTGACCAGCGCGCACGGCCTGCTGACGTCCGCGGAGGTAGGACGAGAACCACTTTAAGGCCGAATCAGAAACGTTAAAATGGATAAGAACAGCCAAGAGGATGTCGTGATCTACAGCATTGAATGCATTACTGAAGTCAATAAGCACCAATACTGTGACCATCTGCGCTTCCTTTGCCGCACGAACATCCTCTGTGACTTTGAGAAGGGCCGTGGAAGTACTGTGGCCACTTCGAAAACCAGACTGGAATGGATTGAGTAGGTTCTCCTTCAATAGAAATTCTGTAAGCTGGGAGTTAACAACAGATTCCAGAACCTTAGAGAAAAATGGGAGTATGCTGATAGGTCGATGGTCCTTAAGGAGTCTTGGGGAGAGGAAGTACAAAAGCTTTACGCCAGATATCTGGGTAAGTAGAAGACGAAAGAGAAGAGTTCACGATGCACTGGATAATGGGTATGATATGTTCAGTGATATTAAGTATCATTACTCTACCAATGTCATCGCAACCTACCGCGTTGGATTTAATGCAAGAAATGATTTTTTTAATGCTATCCACACTAGTCGGAGAAAATTCGAAACACGGGACTTTAGGTTTGGGAAGACATTTAATGGCGTCGATAGTGCTGGTTTTTGTACTAGGTTGAAGGGGTGTGCACTTCGAAAAGTGGTTATTCAACTCCATTAAGTTGAAGGTACCTACAACAAAAGAGTTCGTTTTGGATTTGACTACACCAAGTGATCTAAGAAACCTCCAAATTCCAGCAGGAGAAGATTGATCAATTTGTTGGGATATATATCGACGCTTCGCATTTCTCACTACCACATTACACCTATTCCTGGCAGCCCTATACACCGACCACTTATCATCGCTGCGATCCCGTTTGTACAGGCGGAAAGCGTGGTCACGCTTCGCCATAGCTTTGCGTACGAGTGGAGTGATCCACAGGGACGGTTTACGTCTTAGTGTGACTGATCTAGAAGGCGCGTGTTTGTCATACAATGATGTGATTTTATCACACAGTGCCTGTGCCATACCGTCCACAGTGGTTTCAGATGTAACAGAGGCCCAGTCCAAATTCGCAGCATCAGCTCTAAGCCTCTCAACATCAATAGCATTCAGATTGCGACGAGAGACAGTAACCGGAATAAGTTTGGGAGGCTTTAACTTGTATGAGAGGAATAACAAATCGTGATGAGAGAAACCAGGGGCTGGGAATTGGCCATAAGAAGCAATTAAATCGGGATCAGGGACTATAATCAAGTCAAGAAGAGTATCAGTTGTGTTTGAGTGGTGAGTAGGAGCTAAGGGGAGTATTGAGAGATTAACTGATCTAATTATTGACTTGAAATTTGTCGACTTAGCCGAATTGGATAAAAGGCAAGTGTTAAAGTCTCCCATAATTATGTGATGTGTGTAATCCGAAACGAGGGACTCAAGAATAGTTTCAAAGTGATTGAGGAAATCAATGTTTGGTGGAGCATAGACTACACCAAGTACTATTTTTGACCTGAGCGATACTTCAAGGAAGAGACACTCAGCAGATGCAGAATACTCCGATGGGGTTTGCAGGACTACTTTGTAAGAGATGTGGCTTCTCAGGTAGATAGCAACACCGCCGCCGCCTTTGCCGGTCCTATCATTCCGTATGAGCACAAAACCTGGAATAGAGTAGCTGGTGGATAAGAGTGTAGGTTTGAGCCAACTCTCGGAGATGAGAACCGCATCAATGTGAGGCGACGAGAATGTATCCACAAGATCTGTGTAGTGGCTAGGAATGCTCTGCGCGTTTACATGGCAAACATTAAAGTTTTTTTTGTAGCCACTGAATTCTTCATTTAAAGTATCGCTCAGTACAAAGAAACTGTCATTGGCACAATGAAAAGAACCAGAACTGGTTACAACGGAAATATTATGTGTCATATAAATATTCTTACAAAAAATAAATAAGCTATATATAGATATTAAAAAAACAAACAAAAAATTACAATTTGCAAAAAAAAAGGAAATAAAAAAGAAATCCAACTGACAACAAAAAAAAAATTGAGCTCACAATCACTATCT
The DNA here is from genome assembly GCA_012932125.1 of Conopomorpha cramerella. Classification (NCBI taxonomy): domain Eukaryota; kingdom Metazoa; phylum Arthropoda; class Insecta; order Lepidoptera; family Gracillariidae; genus Conopomorpha; species Conopomorpha cramerella. The sequence goes on along the minus strand of SJJU01005801.1, from coordinate 8,264 downwards.
AAAGAGATAAATGCATAAAATGGAACGTAAAATAAATTCATGCAAAAATAGAACGCAACAAACGCAGAAAAGGAACAACAGCTGTGTATCAAATCACACTAGACTACAGAAACTAAACGCACGTATAGGTAAAAATGTGGGTAGTCTAAGTGCGTTTTACTGATTAGGCGCAACATATAACTTTAATTAATGCAAATAACTGTAAGCTCATCTCGGCAAAACAATATTAAAATAAAATAAAAATTGCGAGCTACCATATTGGTTAATTAGTAGTAACTAAATAACTAATAGTCACAAAGTTTAGCATGGTGTGTTAAACATGTTTGGTTGAAGACGAGCCATTACGTTTCTTCATAACCCCAGTAGCCTTCCTGGTGGTTGGAACTTGAGGGGCAGTGACCTTACTTCCTACCGCTCTGGAGTTTGGAGGTGTGTCGCGGGGGCTGGACGCCGCCTGCTGCGGTCGATGCTGCGGGAACTGGGCTTCCGTCTCCTCCGCTTGCGCCATGGTGTCGACGCGCGAGCTCTCTCCGCTGGGCAGCTTCACGAATACTGCTCCATCCCGCGTCCAGCAGCTGGTGACACCAAAGTGTTTACGAACCCTTGAGAACACCTCCTGTCGCGTTCGTGTTAAGAATTCGCTCAACACAATGGCAGATGATTTAAGTTTGGTCTTATTTTTCCAAACGGCCACTTTGCTGGAGCAGCATGTGAACCGGACAAGTATTGGACGTGGTCGCTTGTCGTTTGGTTTACCGAGGCGGTGGCAATGTCGTATGGAGGATGCCGTGATGTCTTTCATCAACATAGTGCCGTTAATGATGCCGAGGACTCTGGCTTCCAACTGCTCCCCATCCTGTTCCTTAACACCGCCGAACAGAAGAACCTTGCGACGGTTATGTGCTTCTAAGTCGTCGCACTTAATCAGGAGCACCTGCACTTGATTGTGTAGTAACTGCAGCAGGGTCAGGACTGTGCTCTTGAATGTGGAGAACTCCTCGGACAGTGCAGTGATGTCTGGTGAAGGTGCATGAGTCAGCTTCTGTTGCCTCGACTCGAATTCAGACATTCGTTTGTTTAGCATGTCTTGGATGGTCTTTTAAGTATTCAAAAATTCTTGAATGGACATTTTGTGTTTATAGTGTATATGAGTTCAGTGACCGTTACGAATATGAACAGCTGATGTCGTCAGTTGGTTTTCACTCAAGTTAACTCATAGGAGCCACTGTATGTAAATATTTTTACGTAATCTAATATCACGTATATTTACTTTTATTACGTGTTGTACGCTTGTGAAATAATTTAATAAAAATAATATTTAAATGTGAACACGTCTTCTTGTTTTGCTGACTACCGCCAAAAAAAAAACTATTTTTAAAACAAAATGCTTTTACTTAAAGACTTCAGCACACGGTTGTTACTTTGGTGTCATTGTCGTTTGGAGGACGGGCCCTAGTGGCTAGTACATACCCCGTGCTTCACCACCCAGGTGAAACAGCGAGCTGAAGCACGGGTCCGTACCCGCCCAAGCATACTCTTATAGAGAAACCCCACTTCACCGTAGTATTGAGACTGCATTTACATTAAACTAGTGGACGCCCCGCGATTTCATTCGCGTAGTTTAGTAGTACCTGCAACCCAAATTTCAAGCGTCTAACTTAAGCGGTTTAAATTTTTCATACAAAAGTATTTTCCCGGTAATTCCCGTTCCCGTGGGAATTTTTGGAATTCCTTTCTTAGTGCACCCCTACATTACCTAAGCTACGTCCGTACCAAATTTCAAGTGTCTAAGTTTAACCGTTTGGGCTGTGCGTTGATATGTCAGTCAGTCAGCTTTTCCTTTTATATATTTAGATTGGACTTCTAGGCCTACACAAAATCGGAACCAGTGATGTAACAATAAAATACCTATCTATATTAAAACTAGAAATTAAACAACCACTTTTCTGTATGAATTTAATAATTACTTTCTTTATAAATATTAATTACCCCTGCATAAACACTTAACATTTTCCATTTTGTGAGCTTACATTATCACCGTCACATTTCACGTTCTCTAGAGTACCGTTTTTAATAGCTTTCAAGTAGTTGAGTTTAGCCCATACACCATGACACATACGTAGCAATCTCTTGTCTTTAGTCACTTTCGCATACTCGGCAACATCTCTCACAATGTGACGGGCCAACTTGAGTTTCCCTTTTTGTGAGTATGACAGGGCATAGTACAACTTGCTGCGGGCTGCAAGGCCCTCGTCGCCCAGCAGACGTGATAATTTGTACTGGCACTGTGATATCCTTCCTGCCTCCTCGGCCTGTAAAGAATGTTCATACAAATAAAGTGAAATATTAAAAAATAAAATCTGTACTGGTACAAACCACCAGTCCACCTGGATGGATATCCCATTTTTGCAAAGCAAATAGTTTGCATCTAGGTACTTTCATAGTCCAGTCCAAACTATGGAATGACTTACTGGAATTTGTGTTTTTCGCACAGTATAGTCTGTAGGACTGCACAAAATCACAAATATAGATACTTATGAAATTTGCCAAGATTGTGACAAGTGGAGGTGCATTATCTCTGTCTACCCCAGTGGGAAATGAGTGTGATGTATAATTATGTATGCATGTATTTTCTGTGTACTTAATATGTACAATAATTAAAGGAACAAACATTTCGTGCATTACTTTAATGCAATCATAAACAATTTAAAGTAATTAGGTAAAAATTAAAGTAAGTACTCACACAATACTGAAAGTAGTCTCCTAATGCAGAATACGCCCCACCAAGTGTTGATAACCATGAAAATGCATTTTCAATTTCTATTTTGCTCCAAATCAATTCCAACATCCTTTCATTCCTGTAACAGATATTTTAAATTAAAATTGATTAGCATCAATCATGGTATTGCTGCTGAAGCACTCTATAGGTATTATTACTCTCTGACATGGGCTATAGTAAGAGATGGCTCTTCAAAAGAAGTTGTGTACTTTATAATAATAATAATTTATTTATTTATTTAACTAAACTAACTTTACATATATATTAAATCTATTTCCTCATGCTAACATATGGTTATTATGGAATGTACCAGCCAGTAGACTGCTCTATACCTGATTTGATTGAAGATCTAAACTTTGGAGCGTACAACTATTCATGGATCTAATATTTTTCACAATGACGAAACTGGATCAATTCAATAAAAAGGCATTGGATGTTGGCTATTTTACTTGACTATTACCTAAATCTTGTTACTACTATATACAAGTATTTCGCAACCACCAATAATTAATTAAGTAGGTAAGTATAAGAAACATTATTTAACTTACCATGCATAGTCCAGAATTTCCTTCTCTGGTGGTAAGAAATTTAATTTCAAACAAAGTTGATTGCTATCTGCTGCACTACATAATTTGTTGATAACGTTATTTCTAAATTTACTCGACTTTGAACATTCTTGCATAAAACATGATAAATATAATGCACTGTTTTTCATGCCCTTGGTACATTTGAACCTTGGTAGATCCTCCAGTCCTATATGAACATTATCCTTACACAAATTCAAATCTTGACACTGTTTCTCATTTTCGATAAACATATAATCACTGGTTAGGAAACAAATTGTGTATGGTTCCCCAAACAATTTAATTTTAAGTAGTAATTGCATGACCAAATTATTTGCAGGTTATTATGTGTTTTCAATTTGCCAACTTACTTGGCACATATTACAATATTATCTTCTATATTACTTGGTATGTTATTAAATTATGGCACGTAATCAATGTAAATTAGTATCACGGGACACAGAAATAAATACAAAAGCGCGGAGAGTTGATCAAATGGAAATTTATTTTTGATTAGTTTCTTTTTTTTTCTGAAGTCAATAATGTCAAAAACATATGTTTTGTACATAGATTAAATAATAGGCACATTATTTCTAAAATGCTCGTAACTTTTATTTATATTTACGATATCGTGAATTAATTATTTCGATAAAACTTGGGTATAAAGTGGTTGTTTATAGCCATTATTAACAAGTTATTATTATTTATATTTATTTATAAAATTTAAAAATCTATGAACGCATCTATTTGCACTAAGAAGGAAGGTTCCTCCGTTCTCAATGTACAGTTTTGGGCAGGAAACACGAATGATTGATTTTAATTCTCATCGTGATTGGTTTTCCTAATGTCAGACAGGAATGCCGACCAATACAATGCAAGATTTATTTGACTTCAGTGTCCAATGTCCACATTGACAACAATTTTGTTGTACGCGGCCATTTTGCCCTGTCGGTGACAGGCCGGCGCTCTGGAGAAGAAATATTTTCAATATTTTTTCTTCATCCCACCCAGTTAATTTCAGATCCCTGTGTTGATGAAGTGAATAACGCAAACTAAATCATGGCGCGCTACGGTCAAAGACCGGAAAATGCCCTGAAAAGGGCAAATGGTGAGTGATAAGTACAACCCTTATCTTCCACGTTGCATGCACTTACGCGTGTGACTTTCAGTTCCAATTTCTTGATGATAACAGCTTAATCATGATGTCCCACGTCGTTAGATATGCATATTTCATATATTTGGCACTAAAGCTCATCTTAAAAATGGTAACTTCTTCATATAGAGTTGTTGTAAATTATAACCTGGTATTTCGCTTTATCAACAGAATTTATGGACCTGGATAAGCCGGCCCGGGCCCTTGACACACTCCAGGAGGTGTTTCGCAACAAGAAATGGGCTTACAACTGGTCGGAGTCTGTACTGGAGCCGATCATGTTCAGATACTTGGAGCTCTGTGTTGAACTGAGGAAGTCCCATATTGCCAAGGAGGGTCTCTTCCAGTACAGGAACATGTTTCAGACGGTCAACGTTGGCTCCCTGGAGCATGTTATAAGGTATATTTTACTACCACTTACATACAGAATAATAATTGTTTTTATTTTTAGTTGTGGTTGTGGGTCAAGGTAACTTGCACAACAACATCTAGCCAACTGAATCAAAATATTTGTTTGCATTGAGTACAATATTACAACTTTACTGTGGTCCCAAGTAGAATCCAGGGTCTTATTTCATAAAAAAAATAATTATTGATAATATATCTATCCATATCTCTTAGCAATTCTGACCAATCCTTACATGTTACTTTTATAAAATAGGTATCTGGAATAATAGATGCTATTGATATAGTTGACTACTACAAGCACTACATGCTTTTAGTCATTTTAAATTCTTGTGAGCGTCTGTGGTCCAGTTGGTCGGACCCTTGACTTGTAACTGGGAGGTCCCGGGTTCGAGTCTGGCTACTGGACGTGTACCAATGGGATTCTTTTTCAGAACCTATGTACGCAACGCAATGCTCGTACGGTGAAGGACAACATTGTGATGAAACCCGCACACCACAAGGTGTGTGAACCCTATAACGGCGATGGGCTCCCCCCCTGTCACGTTGGGTTAAATACGCTTGGTGAACCGTGGGTACTTGCTTTAGCAAGTGCCTCTGCCTACCCCTCTTTGGGATTAAAGGCGTGAAGTGTATATATATATATTACTATCTGTCCCGGCAAACATTTGTTTTGCCATAATAAGTTGTCTTTGCACTCCGTGTATTGGGAAAAATACAAAAAATAGAAAGTAGCTGTTTCTCAGACCTACTGAATACGCATATAAATTTTGGTAAAAATCGGTAAAGCCGTTTCGGAGAAGTACGGTAACTAACATTGTGACATGGAATTTTTATATATTAGATCAACAGTGTTTCTCTGTTAATAAATGCGTGTATTATATACATGTAAACCTTCATCAAGAATCACTCTATCTACTAAAGAAAATCGCATCAAAATCCGTTGCATAATTGTATAGTTCTAAGCATACATAGGTACAGACAGCGGGAGACGACTTTGACAGTGGAGACTTTTTTCTTATACATATGTACTAGCTGACCCTGCAAACGCTTTTTTGTCAATATACATTATTAACAGTGTTGCTCTGCTTTATATGCAAGTATTATACATGTAAACCTTCATCTAGAATCACTCTATCTATTAAAGAAAACCGCATCAAAATCCGTTGCATAGTTTTAAAGGTCTAAGCATACACAGGGAGAGACACAGACAGCGGGAGGCGAATTTATTTTAAAATATGTGTTGAAGATGAAAAAAAACGTAATAAAACACATCTCTAATTGACATGAACATTTAATGTTGTTATTAAACAAATTATGTCGCAGTGTTACATTTTATTAGATACAAAAATATTAAGAAATTTCTTTACGAATCCGGTATTTACAGTTATGTACTAGAGGTGGGATTTTACCGGCGTTAAAAAGAAATTAAGTTTAAACACTGTCTAATTATCGTATACTAGTAAATGTCCCGCGATTTCGCCCGAGTAATTACCTCGTATAATTTCTTAGCATTTTTAGCTCATCGCTAGTTAAAGTCGGTTAGGGAATGAAATAGAAAAAATAAACACGTGTTCTTTAATTTATATTCATAAAAATACCCTGAAGTTTTAGGACGTTAACACCAAAAGTAACGTTTCTCTCATATAAAATTCTACCCCCCTTTTTAGGATATGAATTTATCTGTATATCTTTCTTATCTCGCGTAAACTTCATAAAACAGAAACCCCAAATAAATGCAAAATTTCAACATTGTTATTTTTTTTTATTCATCAGTCAGTGATGAATTAATCAGTCAGGACTTTAAGTTTTATGTATATACAGGGTGTTACAAAAACCTGCAGTGGGAATTAATCACCCTTTGTTATAGTGTACATGGACTTTAATTAACATGATTAAAAGCCTCCAGCGTTTGAAAAAAACTAAACTAACAAAATCATTTTTATCGACCATTTTATCGATAGAAATTTCTCCCAACACTGTTAAATATATGTCCGTAGACGGAACCTACTAACCTTCCTAATATTAGCGAAATTTTCTACGTTTACTTACTTGTTCGCTCTTCATCGGTCGTTACATGTGTAAGGCCCGTGTTTTTTTGTAAATCAAGGTTCGGTTTCAAGATCGTAGTAGGTATAGTAGATAGCAGAACACAACCCATAACACAAACAATGAATTTCTGCTGAAACCACGACCTAATAAAGCGAGCATAGCTGCTCCTCCAAAACATACAAGTCTTCCATGAGTTTCTCCACATTACCACGCTCGTTTTATTATTATTTTCATTGAAATTTCTTATTTTTTGTAATTATTATTTACTTCCTACATGTTTGTTTATTTTTGATTTGTCAAAATTGTTGCTGTCATCAAATTACCATAATCTATGGTCCAAAGGATCATTCACCTGAAAGTAGGTAGGTAAGTAATTAATTCGTTGAATCACGTTCGATCGTCGTTGATCTATCAAATCTCAATTTGTTAAAATATTTTACTGAATATTTACTGAGATTTGGTATGAGCTACAAAATATGTTTCAAGTTAATGGCTTACTTACAAAACACAATGCAAATCTTAAAAATCATTAGATATTAATAAATGGTAAAAGTATAAATTTAAAATAGTAAAAGCTATTACGAAAAAGGCTCAAAGGTCCACCTTCAGCAGCAATGCATAGGCGTGTTCGTTAGAGCATAGAATCCCTACTCATATGATTAGGGACGCCAAGAATTGTAGCAGCTCGGCTTTGAAGAATTGTAGTACTCGTTCATGGATTTATACGGAAATTATCCAATTCTGTCTCTTCAATATTTGGGTCCGGATTGCTTGGTCGTCCTTCGGGCCTATTTCCTCTAAATGAACCGGTGAAGCCGCATAAACATTTTCCGGAAACAGTCGCTGGAAGGCAACCTACGTTGTTCCGCCTCTGGTCTCCCATCAATAAATGTTTCGATTTATGGATCGTCTGATTTGACGGGTTACATATCACCCATCTACAACCAAAACATGTTGATTACTGACCTACCAAATTACACTTCACGCCTGTCTCCCAGAGGGGTAGGCAGAGACTACAGATCTCCATTGTCACGATCCTGACATACCCCTTTCGCTTCATCTACATTCATACAACTTTTCATACATGACCTCCGGTTTCGAGTACTTTTCACGCCACCATCGGTCAGGACATCACCAATCTGGTCTTTATATGTCCTTCTGGGGCGACCTCTACTCACCCGGCCCATTACATCACCCATATAAATCTCTCTCGTCAATCGACTTTCATCCATTCTCTCCATATGCCCAAACCACCGAAGCATGCCCTTTTCAATCTTGGTCACTACATCTTCCTTCAAACCGCAACTTTTTC
>SJJU01005800.1:0-10376 GCA_012932125.1 Conopomorpha cramerella | reverse complement strand
CTCTGCCTCGAATGTGACCTGTGTGTTATTCGAGTTGTTTGTGGCCATAACAATACATGATTATGTATTATTTATGAGTATTATTCTTAATTTGAATCACATTAAGAAAATCTCCAATGTAACTATAACTTGGTGGAAGCGCTCTGAGCAGGTATCTTAACTTTTCTTGTTCATCTAATTTTCCTCCGGCCACTTGGTACCCATTTGTTGTTTTCTAAAAATCAACTATAAATTCTTCTACTGTATTGTACTTGTTTAATCTGATCTCTTCCATTTTTCCCCTGAATATTATTTGCATAGCGGTAGACTGTGTTAAATACATCTTCAAATGCTGTTTTGCACTCGCTTACATATTCCAGTTTATTTGTGATTGCACTCATTGTAATAATGAGTCCTTGCTTTTAAATCTTTCTTTTTCCATACCGCATCTTTATCTTCATGTTTTGTAATGACCTCGTGAAATTCTTTATATTCCAGCAAAGTTGATAACTTTAATTTCCAGTTTCAATAGTTTGTACCATCAAAAACAGGTATTGTAACATCTTCTATCTTTGCTTTTAGTTTTGTTAGTAAAAATGTGTTGATTTTTTTTCTTTTTCTTCGCGCCGGTCAAAATAACCTCAAATATTTTTATTTTTTCTTTGCACTTTGTTTTGTTTATTAGACTGTTTTTTTTTAATTTATATTCTTTTTAATAATTAACCATGCTCTGCTACCATGTTGAAATTATTGGATAAAATAATAATTAGCATTTTGATTCATTTTATCTTTTATTTAAAACATACTGTTACGTACGTGGGGGGAGGGTACTGATAGAAAAATTACACTAGTACGAAAATCAAGAATTACACTTTATTTCGACACTGTAACTACACAAACTAATTACAATCGTTAAACTAAAACTGCTAATAAACACTTTTACTATCACTCAATCACTTGTTAACTCTCTTTAATTTTCTCTCTTGATGTTTTAGTTGAAACTGTCCCGCCGACTCGGTCGTCGCTCTTTTTATACCAACGCTACACAATCCAGAACATACGAGTAGGTTCAGGTACTTTCTCGAGTCGAAACTTCTAATAACAATAATTAAGTACCTAACCGTCGCGTCGGCTCACGTGTTTATACCTACACCCAACAGTAGGTAGGTAGGTATAACGGCTACTTGTGTACTTATGTACTTGTGGCTTCCGAAACAGTCCACACTTTTCTCGATCTTTCGAGATCCTTCTACTACATTCTGACGGATATAAAACTGAGTGTTACTTAACGTAAGTATTAGTAGGTATGTGTATACATAAAGTTTCTACATAGCTCTCAAACATTCCAGACGTCGCTAGTAATCAAGTATAGAGATTACTAGAAGGTTCTATTTGTATCTCTTTCACACATGTACGACAATGTTGCGTATGTGTGCCGCGACTGGAATACTGGAATTATCTGTGCGTACTTCCACCGAACATTCGAGACCTTTCTATTACATTCGAATACCTATACTGACAGGATACAAGTAGTTGGTTATAGGTAGTTGTACTTTCACACCACAAATGTTTGATTCCTTCTTCTGGAACATTCCAGTCGTTGGTGGTAGGTATCCAAGTACAGAGACTTCTAGATGGTTCCATGAGTATCTGTTAGCATATAGGCACTGTGTAGTGGTTTGTTTGCGTTGACTTGGATACTGGAATGTTCTTTAGGCCTCTCGAATGTTCGACGCACTTCTACGGCATTCTAGCCGTTGTTTCTCAACCCCCGGGCGTAACAATACTTATAGAACCACACCTCAAAATTAGAGAGAAAATTAAGTAATTGTATACCTACAGGGTTACTGGTTAAGTTGCCCTATCCTCGCTAATAGTAGACATCATTTCTGACCGATTTTTACCATGGGATTGATAAATAAAATAAAATTAAATGTTCGTGTTAATGTTAAACGACTACCGGTGTGAGATTCAAATAAATAATAAGTCATTCGGTGCTAAAAAGGCTATAATAAGGAAAGATACTGTTTTCGGGCAATGACGATATCTCTCTCGGGATTTCATCGTTCTAGTACTTCCTCCCACGATCAGATTATTTTATTAATTTAATAATATTTTAAAAACGGGTTTCCATCAATTATATCTAAGAACATGGACTGGATACATTTGGCGTACGTATGTGGACACAACAACACAAATGTTCATTTATTCGAACTATTTAAGTCGTTTTTTTAATAATTTATATTTTAAAAAAAACGACACAATGGCGTTTTTTTAAATTGCATATAAGCAAGAGTTTGACCACTAGACGGCGAATTGCACTCGTGTATTGAATGGAATACAGCTCCTGCTATCATACTTTTTACGTCTATGACGGGCCAGCTAAACTCGATTATATACCTAAAACATTTTCTTACGGCGCTAGAATTTCTAGAAACAATAGCCTTTGTATGCTCATGGCCAATGGTTGGTAATTCCTGATTGAGGGAGCAGGTTACATGGTTGCATTAGCTGAGGCCACACCTTTTTCGTGTTTTCCGCTTAGCCAAATGTTACGGGCACCTGCCTTGTAGGAGATGATTCGTGCGTTTTACACAAAATGGATTTGTTTTAACCGGACTCAGAAGAGGCGGTATTGTAGAAGACACGTCGACTAATGTGTCAAACTCGTCTAGTCTTATAAACTATTGTAAGTTGATCTCTATATTCGTATAACGTACATGATATTTCAGGTATATTAATAACTAGCTGATCCGGCAAACTTCGTACCGCCAGAAACGTACCGTACCGAATTTTTTTTTTTATAAATAGTTTTAGCTGGTCTGAAACACGTTTTATTAAAAGCTTGTTTAACATGTGTATCCCGAAAGTTGTGAAGTGCATGTCGTAGGAATGGTGGTACAATTATTGCTTTGTTGGCAAGAGAGATCCAGGGGAGAATCAGTTATAAAAAATCCGGTCACAGTTGTAGGTACAATTTCCTCATACCTATGGAACTCTTATTGCAGAACACTATATTCAGTGATTTATTTTGTTCTGCAAAAACGCGCAGATTGTGTGGATGTGGCTAAGAAACACGTAACTACGTGAAAAACAGGCGTACCCAAGTGTAATCCAGCTAATTTTAACGTTTGACTCTGAATTTATTAATTGTCAATGAGAAAGCGAATTACAATGGAAACTGTAGACATCTAAATTAAAAAGATAAATTGTGTGGTATAACAGAAATACGTGCTATAGACACCTTTTCTCCCTTAGTTTCTCCTGTAAAAATAGTACACGTCACTATGTGCCAATTCCTTAATATGGTACCATTGCATTGCATAATCTTGGTACACACGTACGTACCTTAACTAAGTAGTTAATTACATTGTCGACGCTGAACTGAAATTGAACTTAAACTAAATATTCGAAGAAAGACGATAATACAGGGATCGATTTTTTTGAGATCAATCGTTATACCATAGGACCGTATCGCATCGCATATTAGGCTCAGAGTTTTGGTCGGCGACAGCTATGCGGCGACCGCTTTGTAATTTTAGTTGAAAGTAGTTATATTTTAGTGTTTGAAACTTTTTTGACAGCTGTTTTTTTATCGTTTATTTAGTTATCTCATTACACTGTGACCAGTTGCCAGAAGATGGGAGAAGAAGCAAAAGATTTAAAAAAATATCTATTTTGTATGGAGAAGAATATTTTCATTTTAATTTCCCCGCGTTGTCGCCAAAGTAAAAGTTGTTGATATTGGTGAGCCCAACAATGTTTCTAAGACGGGGTCCTTTTACACGAAGTTTAAGAGAAAATTAATTTTATAACGTATTATTTTTACCTCAAGCAAGTGCCCCTGCATATCCCGCTTTGGGATTAAAGGGCGTGAAGTGTATTTTTTTTACCTGTTACTTACGTATGTAAATCGCATAAAATATTTGTCAAATAATCAAAAAACTAAAATTTAAAACAATAAATCGTTCCGAAACCTCTCCGCGTCGCTCGCAAGCCAAGCCTCTCCTTGCAGCGTCATGTTTTGCTTAGTGAGTGTCAAAGACCAATTTTTCTCTCACGAGATCAAATTCCTCTTAATCAATAACACATTTATTTGAATAAAAATTAATATTATTACGTTGATACAACTCTTACAAATAATGCATTAATTTTGACCAAATTTGATTACCATAAAAATGGTTCTAGTGAATTAATCTTAAAATATAGACATATACTATCGCGGACATTTTATTAGATCATTTTAAGAGGAATAATTCTTTCATACATATATTTTGGTATCTTGAACCGTTTTCGCAGCGCACGCAACAGAAGCCCTCAAGGAAGAATAATTTTCCCCGTTTTACATTATTTCTTCGCTCCTAGTTATATAATAGTTGCAGCATGATGTTATATAACCTATAACCTTCCTCTATAAATGGTCTATTAACACAAAAATAATCTTTCTATTCGAACCAGTAGTTCCTGAGATTAGCGCGTACAAACAAACAAACAAACTCTTCAGCTTTATAATATTAGTATAGATAAGGAAGATAGGTTCCTTATCCCATTATGGACGGAGTTTTTTCATATCCGATAATTTCGGGTTTCACCAAATTCACACAAGTTCTGGAGACTTCAGTAGTGTGGTAAAAGCAAGAACAAAAAAAATTCAACCTTTGCCATATGGAAAACCAAGGCTTATACGAGTACAAAAATCTGATTTAGGACATAGTATGTAAAAGTTTCTAAACTTCATACTTGCACGTCGTAAAATTACTTCAAATAAAGTAATAAAATGATATTTTTTTTTACAAGAAATAGAGTATATCTGATTTCAAAGGAGGTAAATAAAGACTATGGTCTGAAAAAAAGAGTATCATTTATTTTATATTTTTAAAAAGGTATTTTTTTATACTTTTTGCAGCACATAACAACTTTTCATTGTTTAGTGTCCAAAAATTCTAACTCTAAATGTATATAGATTTAAGAGCTCAATTTTAATCAATTTCAAAGAAGCCCTATTTCTCTCTTCTCTCTTCAGACTCTTTCAGTAAATGCTGAAGTGGCGGGAACAGAGAGTATAATATATAGCCAATATTTTATTTTAAACACAGTGGCTTTTTGCATAAAATCTGAGTTATTTAACAATTTCATCGTGGAGTTCTTTTAAAATTATAACTTCTGAATATAAACTGTCCAAGTGTATTTTTAGTCTTTGTAAATTAAGTTTTCCTTCTAAATTTTTTTCTAAATGATTAAATTCAACACTAGTCTCATTTAAAGTCATTTTCCTAAAGTTGTGTGTACCTACTTTTGTGACCTCTTTTTCCTCGTCAAAACTTTTCGCTTTTTAGTTGGGGTGCTTGCGTTGTCATTATGAGCACAGGATGTTTAATCGGCGTTAACATGTTCGTCAATCATGTCATCCATAGCGAATTATATTAAAGTATTCCAAACAAAGTCACAAACAAAACTAACTTCAACGACTTTCTCATAACAACTTCTGACATGACTATTTGGAGTCAAGAGGTCTCATTAAATAATATTAGTAGAGTGTTAGTCTTTTTTTTCTTCTCATTTATATTTTCAGACGTGGTTATTTCCTCCTTTTTCCTGATAAAATTTTCCTCTGTCATCATCAGCCCATATTCGTCCACTGCTGGACATAGGCCTCTCCATATGCATGCCACTGTAATCTGTTTTCGGCTTCTCGCATCGGCTTCTATCTCTACTCTACCTCTTATATCTGGTGGATGGAAGATTATGGATTCTACGAACATGCATAACATTTTTTTTATATATGTGAAAAAAATATTTTGTTTTACACTTATAAATAAATACACTTCACGCCTTTTAATCCCAAAGCGGGGTAAGTAAGAGGCACTTGTTAATGTGCTTACCACCTGCCATGTTGAGTTAAATACACTTGGTGAAGTGTGGGCATTTTTTTTTACATATATAAAAACCCCTTTCCTGTGTAGGCTGCAGGAAAGGCGTTGCGAGCGGCCTAAAGTTGTGTATCGTATACCAGAGGAAATGAATCACCTTACTTAGACTTACGAAGAGTAGGTAAGGACGCATCCTTACCTACTCTTCTACTACCGTAGATGAAGATTCATAAAGCAGAGGTAAGCATACGTAAGTTACTTAGAAAGGTAATCTTTCTGTTAAACAAACGCTATCGATTCCTCAGCTTTGTTACGTTCTGGTCATATAATAATTGCAATCATATTCCTTATGGCCAAGTATGTCACCAGAATAACGTAATAACTACGCCGTAGTATAGTCTTCTTAGCATGATGATAGCCTCTACTCTCAAACTCGTAGTCATCAAAGAAAAAGAACACTGAAATAAACACGAATCGTTTCACAAACTAATAAACCGCTAAACGGCACACTCTCCGAAGTTCAAAGTAATACTCGGCAGCAACAAATTGGGTTGAAAAGTATGCCTGTAATTTGGACAATGAGACTCCTGTAATTTCCCAGATGAGGCAACTACACGTATATCCGGCGGGTGGTTGGAATTCGGGGGACGAGAGCGAATTCAGGGAATTTGCGGCTGCCACGTATCCATCAGTAGGAGATGGCGTTGCCACGGGCACGAGCGGACGATCCTAGCAATTTTAGGAGATAGCTAGACTTTACGTTTACTCTGTTACTACTGTTTTTAAAAAAAAAATAACTTTCATCAAGTTTTGTGTTATACTACTGCATATATGGATGTAATAGCACTTATAACGATGAAAAATAAACACATTTCATTTCAGATTTACAGATCATAGTGGATAAATTCCATGAATATAGGTCCTTCTAATTCATCCCGGAGGATTTCACAAATAATAAAAATGAAGTGATATAAATAATGATATTTATTTTATGGATGTTGAATCTAATCAGGCGTATCTTTGCGGAAATCCACTGTTGTCAAAAATATTTGAAATAAACTTACTTACCTATTTAAATACATTATTCCGCAAAAATACCCAATATGCTTTTTTGTGTAATAATAATAATACTAAGAAAACAGTAGTAGTTTTAAGAATTCATATTGTTACACTACACCTATGGAACTGTTTTCTAAACATACTGAATATTTAATAAAATATTAAAAAACGTTATTTATTTAATGTTTTAACAAAACAGTTCTCATTGAGATAATGCCGGTTCTTTGCTCATAACCGCGGCCTCTTGGTTCGAACTGTCGCCAGAGAGCAGTTTGCCCGGCGAACATTTTGGACACGATTTCGACACGCCACCAAATGATGCCTTACGAACGCACACATGCGCACAAATGGCACGTATACACAGGCAATAGTGTGTGTAATTGTAATGCATACTAGTGTGTGTGAAGTCTATTGTCGTCTTCGAGTCAAAAAATTACAACTTTAATTATTCATAGTCTCGTACTCGTAGAGACTAGTAAATTAACTTATTATTTAGTGTTTAAAAATTTATAGGACATAATAATATTAACTGTAAGTTTTTAGTTGTAATTTGGTAATATTCGTCAGTATACAGGATCACGTCACTCACGTTCAGGATCTCCAAGTAGTTCTGTATGCACGACAAGTCGCTTTAGAGGCCATACTTTGACATCTCAAAGTTGCTATCTTCATAGTACGGCCCCAGTTCTTAGTTACTACTTATAACAGATAATATTCACCTAAGTACAAATATTTACACTACACACCTATTAATCTAAAAGGGGATGGACGTATTTTTATCGCAAAATTACGTTACGATTGGAGTGTAGAACGCCCTCAGGCAAGGTGGACTATTGATAAACGCAAGATAGCTGGTAGAAGCTGGATGCGAGAAACCAAAAAAAAAAACACCGTTGCCGTGCAATTGGAGCGGCCTATGTACAACGACGACCGAGGGAACCCTGCAGAAGACGGGTAGCAGCGCTCTCTGTGAGTTAAACCACAACACCACTGCGATCGCCAAACCGCCTGCCTAGCGTGGCGATTATGGGCATTTACCTCTAATCTATGAGCACAAAAAGGCCACGGCCCCCAGTTCCCGGCGGCTCCGCTATTCCTGGTCACGGTGGCGACCCCGGTAACGGCGGAGCAGGGGGTGCGAAGAATCTCCGGGTTATGGGAGGCCACCACAAACAACTGACCCTGGCGACGTACAACGGACGCACGCTACGGCTTGACTCGCATCTGGCGCAACTCGAGGTGGAACTTGGGAAAATTAGGTGGCACATTTTTTTTGGGGCTAAGCGAAGTCCGAAGAGAGGGAGAGGACACCATTACCCTCAAATCGGGCCACCTAATGTATTTCCGCGAGGGAGACCAACAATCCCATAGCGGCATTGAGTTTCTTGTGAATAAGTCCGTGTGTAACAACGTTGTGGAAGTGTCTTGAGTGTCCAACAGGGTAGCATACCTTGGCATAAAACTTACCGAGAGGTATAGTTTCAAAGTGGTACAAGAGTATGCACTGACCTCGACACACTCAGACGATTATGTGGAGAACCTGTTCAATGATATATCGAAGGCCCTCCGCTCCACTACTAAGACGCATTACAGCGTTGTTATGGGGGACTTTGACGCTAAAGTGGGAGTACAGAATTGTAACGAATCGGCAGTAGGATCCCATGGATTTGGAGCAAGGAATCATAGGGGGCAAATGCTGGTAAACTTCCTCGAACGAGTGGGGCTATTTTTGATGGACTCGTGGTTTAAGAAAAAGCCCCATAGGAAGTGGACCTGGCAAAGCACCGATACTATGCCATGATATTATACCAAAAATGAGATCGATTTCATCATGACGAACAAAAAGCACATATTCAGAGACGTCTCTGTGATCAACAGGTTCAATACCGGTAGCGATCACCGACTACTCAGAGGCTCTCTGATTATCAACCTTAACTGAACGTGTCCGTCTGATGAAAGCCAGGCTCCAACCAACCATGCTCCAAGCTATAACGGGATCCGAAGCTTTCCACCAAGTTTGGAGAACCGATTCGTTGCCGTGGAAACCACAGCAGACGTGAACAAGAACCTCGAAAATGTGACTCGGATCCTCAGGGAAGAGGGTACGAGATTTTGTGAAATGCAGCGTAAGGGCAGTAAGTCAAAGCTTTCTGAGGAGACTTTACGGCTCATTAAGGAACGACGTGAAAATCCGCCCGTCACTTCGACCGCAAGGTAGGCTTTAAACCAAGAGTATTAGTAAGCACGTGCGGCACGACGTCCGACGCCACAATACTCTTTCAATAGAAAGAGCGATTGAGCAGAATCGGGGGTCAAAAGTGTTCGTACAATCCGACAGACAGCTCAAAAAAGCTCCAGGAGAGGATAGCGTTACAACAGAACTGTTGAAGGCTGGAGGTAAACCGATATTGAGGGAGCTCCAAAAGCTTTTTAACGCTGTCCTGTTCGAAGGGAGAACTCCGAAGGCGTGGAGTAAAAGTGTGGTCAACCTGTTTTAAAAAGGGAGATAAAACCCTGTTGAAGAACTCATCATCATCATCATCATTTTGTATTGTACAGTGTGCAATAAAGAGTATATTCATTCATTCATTCATTCATTCATCAGCCCATACCTGTCCACTGCTGGACATAGGCCTCTCCAATTGCACGCCACTGTGATCTGTTTTTGGCTTTTCTCTTTTCTGCCAGCCATTTTGCGTATATCATCAGTCCACATTGCCTGAGGGCGTCCTACACTCCGTTTGCCGAGACGCGGTCTCTACTCGAGAACTCGTTTTCCCCAACGGTCATCGGTTCTACGGCAAATATGGCCGGCCCACTGCCACTTAAGCTTGCTAAAACGATGAGCTATGTCGATGACTTTGGTTCTCTGTCGGATCACTTCATTTCTGATTCGATCCTTCACAGAAATGCCGAGCATAGCCCTTTCCATAGCACGCTATGCGACTTTGAGCTTGTGGGCCAGCCATGCCGTCAGTCTCCAAGTCTCAGCTCCGTATGTCATTAGAGGTAGGACACACTGATTGAAGACTTTTGTCTTCAGGCACTGTGGGATCGCTGATGTTAAGACTCGACGTAACTTCCCAAATGCTGCCCAACCCAGCTGAATTCTTCTGTTTGCCTCGTCCTCGAAGTTTTTTCTACCCAACTGCAATGTCTACCCAAGGTATACATATTTTTGAACAACTTCGAGAACGGTGCCGTGTACTGAAATCGGTTCCGGTAGAACATGTTCATTGAACATGACCTTGGTTTTTTATCCGAGTTCATCCGTAGGCCGAGCTAGGTCATTCAACATCAAGTTGAAGGTCCTGCAGCGTTTCTGCCATGAATGACGATGTCGCTCTGCAAATCGCAAAGTGAGAGTGTCGTTCGCCATTGATGTGATACCTCGTCTTTCAATGCAGGCGTCCTTGAACAATCCTTCCATTGCATTTGTAACAATTTCGGGGAAAATAAATATCCTCT